>JABXNX010003621.1:0-25634 GCA_014843695.1 Archivesica marissinica | reverse complement strand
TTACGACATGAACAACATTACGGCATGAACAACATTACGGCATGAACAACATTACGGCATGAACAACATTACGACATGAACAACATTACGGCATGAACAACATTACGGCATGAACAACATTACGACATGAACAACATTACATGAACAACATTACGACATGAACAACATTACGACATGAACAACATTACGGCATGAACAACATTACGACATGAACAACATTACGGCATGAACAACATTACGACATGAACAACATTACAGCATGAACAACATTACGGCATGAACAACATTACGACATGAACAACATTACGGCATGAACAACATTACGGCATGAACAACATTACGGCATGAACAACATTACATGAACAACATTACGGCATGAACAACATTACGACATGAACAACATTACGGCATGAACAACATTACGACATGAACAACATTACGACATGAACAACATTACGACATGAACAACATTACGACATGAACAACATTACGACATGAACAACATTACGGCATGAACAACATTACGACATGGACAACATTACGACATGAACAACATTACGACATGAACAACATTACGACATGAACAACATTACGACATGAACAACATTACGACATGAACAACATTACGACATGAACAACATTACGACATGAACAACATTACGGCATGGACAACATTACGGCATGAACAACATTACGGCATGAACAACATTACGGCATGAACAACATTACGGCATGAACAACATTACGGCATGAACAACATTACGGCATGAACAACATTACGGCATGAACAACATTACGACATGAACAACATTACGGCATGAACAACATTACGACATGAACAACATTACGACATGAACAACATTACGGCATGAACAACATTACGGCATGAACAACATTACGACATGAACAACATTACATGAACAACATTACGACATGAACAACATTACGACATGAACAACATTACGGCATGAACAACATTACATGAACAACATTACGACATGAACAACATTACGACATGAACAACATTACGACATGAACAACATTACGACATGGACAACATTACGGCATGAACAACATTACGACATGAACAACATTACAGCATGAACAACATTACGGCATGAACAACATTACGACATGAACAACATTACGGCATGAACAACATTACGGCATGAACAACATTACGGCATGAACAACATTACATGAACAACATTACGGCATGAACAACATTACGACATGGACAACATTACAGCATGAACAACATTACGACATGAACAACATTACGGCATGAACAACATTACGACATGAACAACATTACGACATGAACAACATTACGGCATGAACAACATTACGGCATGAACAACATTACGACATGGACAACATTACGACATGAACAACACAACATTACGACATGAACAACATTACGACATGGACAACATTACGACATGAACAACATTACGACATGAACAACATTACGACATGAACAACATTACGACATGAACAACATTACGACATGAACAACATTACGACATGAACAACATTACGACATGAACAACATTACGGCATGAACAACATTACGGCATGAACAACATTACGGCATGAACAACATTACGACATGAACAACATTACGGCATGAACAACATTACATGAACAACATTACGGCATGAACAACATTACGACATGAACAACATTACGGCATGAACAACATTACGGCATGAACAACATTACGACATGAACAACATTACGACATGAACAACATTACGTACATGAACAACATTACGACATGAACAACATTACGGCATGAACAACATTACGGCATGAACAACATTACGACATGAACAACATTACATGAACAACATTACGACATGAACAACATTACGACATGAACAACATTACGACAGAACAACATTACGGCATGAACAACATTACATGAACAACATTACGACATGAACAACATTACGACATGAACAACATTACGACATGAACAACATTACGACATGGACAACATTACGGCATGAACAACATTACGACATGAACAACATTACAGCATGAACAACATTACGGCATGAACAACATTACGGCATGAACAACATTACGGCATGAACAACATTACGGCATGAACAACATTACATGAACAACATTACGGCATGAACAACATTACGACATGGACAACATTACAGCATGAACAACATTACAGCATGAACAACATTACGACATGAACAACATTACAGCATGAACAACATTACGGCATGAACAACATTACGACATGAACAACATTACGGCATGAACAACATTACGGCATGAACAACATTACGACATGGACAACATTACGACATGAACAACATTACGACATGAACAACATTACGACATGAACAACATTACGACATGGACAACATTACGACATGAACAACATTACGACATGGACAACATTACGACATGAACAACATTACGGCATGAACAACATTACGACATGGACAACATTACGACATGGACAACATTACGACATGAACAACATTATGACATGCACAACATTACGACATGAACAACATTACATGAACACCATTACGGCATGAACAACATTACGACATGAACAACATTACGGGATGAACAACATTACATGAACAACATTACGGCATGAACAACATTACATGAACAACATTACGGCATGTACAACATTACGGCATGGACAACATTACGGCATGAACAACATTACGGCATGAACAACATTACGGCATGAACAACATTACGGCATGAACAACATTACGGCATGAACAACATTACATGAACAACATTACGGCATGAACAACATTACGACATGAACAACATTACGGCATGAACAACATTACGACATGAACAACATTACGACATGAACAACATTACGACATGAACAACATTACGACATGGACAACATTACGACATGAACAACATTACGACATGAACAACATTACGACATGAACAACATTACGACATGAACAACATTACGGCATGAACAACATTACGACATGAACAACATTACGACATGAACAACATTACGGCATGAACAACATTACATGAACAACATTACGGCATGAACAACATTACGACATGAACAACATTACGGCATGAACAACATTACGACATGAACAACATTACATGAACAACATTACGACATGAACAACATTACATGAACAACATTACGGCATGAACAACATTACGGCATGAACAACATTACGACATGAACAACATTACGGCATGAACAACATTACGGCATGAACAACATTACGACATGAACAACATTACGGCATGAACAACATTACATGAACAACATTACGGCATGAACAACATTACATGAACAACATTACGGCATGTACAACATTACGGCATGGACAACATTACGGAATGAACAACATTACGGCATGAAAACAACATTACGGCATGAACAACATTACGGCATGAACAACATTACGGCATGAACAACATTACGGCATGAACAACATTACGACATGAACAACATTACGACATGAACAACATTACGGCATGAACAACATTACGACATGAACAACATTTCGACATGGACAACATTACGGCATGAACAACATTACGACATGAACAACATTACGACATGAACAACATTACGACATGAACAACATTACGATAAGAACAACATTACGGCATGAACAACATTACATGAACAACATTACGACATGAACAACATTACGACATGAACAACATTACGACATGAACAACATTACGACATGGACACCATTACGGCATGAACAACATTACGACATGAACAACATTACAGCATGAACAACATTACGGCATGAACAACATTACGGCATGAACAACATTACGGAATGAACAACATTACGGCATGAACAACATTACATGAACATCATTACGGCATGAACAACATTACGACATGGACAACATTACAGCATGAACAACATTACAGCATGAACAACATTACGACATGAACAACATTACAGCATGAACAACATTACGGCATGAACAACATTACGACATGAACAACATTACGGCATGAACAACATTACGGCATGAACAACATTACGACATGGACAACATTACGACATGAACAACATTACGACATGAACAACATTACGACATGAACAACATTACGACATGGACAACATTACGACATGAACAACACTACGACATGGACAACATTACGACATGAACAACATTACGGCATGAACAACATTACGACATGGACAACATTACGACATGGACAACATTACGACATGAACAACATTATGACATGCACAACATTACGACATGAACAACATTACATGAACACCATTACGGCATGAACAACATTACGACATGAACAACATTACGGGATGAACAACATTACATGAACAACATTACGGCATGAACAACATTACATGAACAACATTACGGCATGTACAACATTACGGCATGGACAACATTACGGCATGAACAACATTACGGCATGAACAACATTACGGCATGAACAACATTACGGCATGAACAACATTACAGGAACAACATTACGGCATGAACAACATTACGACATGAACAACATTACGGCATGAACAACATTACGGCATGAACAACATTACGACATGGACAACATTACGACATGAACAACATTACGACATGAACAACATTACGACATGGACAACATTACGACATGAACAACATTACGACATGGACAACATTACGACATGAACAACATTACGACATGGACAACATTACGACATGAACAACATTACATGAACAACATTACGGCATGAACAACATTACGACATGAACAACATTACGGCATGAACAACATTATATGAACAACATTACGGCATGAACAACATTACGGAACAACATTACGGCATGAACAACATTACGACATGAACAACATTACATGAACAACATTACGGCATGAATAACATTACGGCATGGACAACATTACGACATGAACAACATTACGGCATGGACAACATTACGGCATGAACAACATTACGACATGAACAACATTACGGCATGAACAACATTACATGAACAACATTACGGCATGAACAACATTACATGAACAACATTACGGCATGTACAACATTACGGCATGGACAACATTACGGAATGAACAACATTACGGCATGAAAACAACATTACGGCATGAACAACATTACGGCATGAACAACATTACGGCATGAACAACATTACGGCATGAACAACATTACGACATGAACAACATTACGACATGAACAACATTACGGCATGAACAACATTACGACATGAACAACATTTCGACATGGACAACATTACGGCATGAACAACATTACGACATGAACAACATTACGACATGAACAACATTACGACATGAACAACATTACGACATGTACAACATTACGACATGAACAACATTACGGAATGAACAACATTACGGCATGAACAACATTACGGCATGGACAACATTACGACATGAACAACATTACGGCATGAACAACATTACATGAACAACATTACGGCATGAACAACATTACGAAATGAACAACATTACGACATGAACAACATTACGGCATGAACAACATTACGTGAGCACCATTACGGCATGAACAACATTACATGAACAACATTACGGCATGAACAATATTACGACATGAACAACATTACTACATGAACAACATTACGACATGAACAACATTACGGCTTGAACAACATTACGACATGAACAACTTTACGACATGAACAACATTACGGCATGAACAACATTACATGAACAACATTACGGCATGAACAACATTACGACATGAACAACATTACGGCATGAACAACATTACGACATGAACAACATTACATGAACAACATTACGGCATGAACAACATTACGACATGAACAACATTACGACATGGACAACATTACGACATGAACAACATTACGACTTGAACAACATTACGGCATGAACAACATTACATGAACAACATTACGACATGAATAACATTACGACATGAACATCATTACGGCATGAACAACATTACGACATGGACAACATTACGGCATGAACAACATTACGACATGAACAACTTTACGGCATGAACAACATTACGGCATGAACAACATTACATGAACAACATTACGGCATGAACAACATTACGACATGGACAACATTACAGCATGAACAACATTACGGCATGAACAACATTACGACATGAACAACATTACAGCATGAACAACATTACGACATGAACAACATTACGACATGAACAACATTACGGCATGAACAACATTACGGCATGAACAACATTACGACATCGACAACATTACGACATGAACAACATTACGACATGAACAACATTACGACATGAACAACATTACGACATGGACAACAATACGACATGAACAACATTACGACATGGACAACATTACGACATGAACAACATTACGGCATGGACAACATTACGGCATGAACAACATTACGGCATGAACAACATTACGGCATGAACAACATTACGGCATGAACAACATTACGACATGAACAACATTACGGCATGAACAACATTACGACATGAACAACATTACGACATGAACAACATTACATGAACAACATTACGGCATGAACAACATTACGACATGAACAACATTACATGAACAACATTACGGCATGAACAACATTACGACATGAACAACATTACGACATGGACAACATTACGACATGAACAACATTACGACATGAACAACATTACGGCATGAACAACATTACATGAACAACATTACGACATGAACAACATTACGACATGGACAACATTACGACATGAACAACATTACGACATGAACAACATTACGACATGAACAACATTACGACATGGACAACATTACGACATGAACAACATTACGACATGAACAACATTACGACATGAACAACATTACGGCATGAACAACATTACGACATGAACAACATTACGACATGAACAACATTACGACATGAACAACATTACGACATGAACAACATTACGGCATGAACAACATTACGGCATGAACAACATTACGGCATGAACAACATTACATGAACAACATTACGGCATGAACAACATTACGACATGACAACATTACGCATGAACAACATTACGACATGAACAACATTACGGCATGAACAACATTACGCATGAACAATATTACGACATGGACAACATTACGACATGAACAACATTACGACATGAACAACATTACGACATGAACAACATTACGACATGGACAACATTACGACATGAACAACATTACGACATGGACAACATTACGACATGAACAACATTACGGCATGGACAACATTACGGCATGAACAACATTACGGCATGAACAACATTACATGAACAACATTACGGCATGAACAACATTACATGAACAACATTACGGCATGATCAACATTACGACATGAACAACATTACGGCATGAACAACATTACGGCATGAACAACATTACGGCATGAACAACATTACATGAACAACATTACGGCATTTACAACATTACGACATGAACAACATTACGACATGGACAACATTACGACATGAACAACATTACGACATGGACAACATTACGACATGAACAACATTACGGCATGGACAACATTACGGCATGAACAACATTACGACATGAACAACATTACATGAACAACATTACGGCATTTACAACATTACGACATGAACAACATTACGACATGGACAACATTACGACATGAACAACATTACGACATGAACAACATTACGGCATGAACAACATTACGACATGAACAACATTACGACATGAACAACATTACGACATGAACAACATTACGACATGGACAACATTACGACATGAACAACATTACGACATGGACATCATTACGACATGAACAACATTACGGCATGGACAACATTACGGCATGAACAACATTACGACATGAACAACATTACCGCATGAACAACATTACATGAACAACATTACGGCATGAACAACATTACATGAACAACATTACGGCATGTACAACATTACGGCATGTACAACATTACGGCATGAACAACATTACGTCATGAAAACAACATTACGGCATGAACAACATTACGGCATGAACAACATTACGGCATGAACAGCATTACATGAACAACATTACGGCATGAACAACATTACGACATGGACAACATTACGACATGAACAACATTACGGCATGAACAACATTACGGCAAGAACAACATTACGGCATGAACAACATTACATGAACAACATTACGGCATGAACAACATTACGACATGGACAATATTACAGCATGAACAACATTACGGCATGAACAACATTACGACATGAACAACATTACAGCATGAACAACATTACGGCATGAACAACATTACGACATGAACAACATTACGGCATGAACAACATTACTGCATGAACAATATTACGACATGGACAACATTACGACATGAACAACATTACGACATGAACAACATTACGACATGAACAACATTACGACATGGACAACATTACGACATGAACAACATTACGACATGGACAACATTACGACATGAACAACATTACGGCATGAACAACATTACGACATGAACAACATTACGGCATGAACAACATTACATGAACAACATTACGGCATGAACAACATTACGACATGAACAACATTACGGCATGAACAACATTACGACATGAACAACATTACATGAACAACATTACGGCATGAACAACATTACGACATGAACAACATTACGGCATGAACAACATTACGACATGAACAACATTACGACATGAACAACATTACGGCATGAACAACATTACGGCATGAACAACATTACGGCATGAACAACATTACGACATGAACAACATTACGGCATGAACAACATTACGGCATGAACAACATTACGGCATGAACAACATTACGGCATGAACAACATTACGGCATGAACAACATTACGGCATGAACAACATTACGACATGAACAACATTACGGCATGAACAACATCACGGCATGAACAACATTACGACATGAACAACATTACGGCATGAACAACATTACGGCATGAACAATATTACGACATGGACAACATTACGACATGAACAACATTACGACATGAACAACATTACGACATGGACAACATTACGACATGAACAACATTACGACATGGACAACATTACGACATGAACAACATTACGGCATGGACAACATTACGGCATGAACAACATTACGGCATGAACAACATTACGGCATGAACAACATTACGGCATGAACAACATTACGACATGAACAACATTACGGCATGAACAACATTACGGCATGAACAACATTACGACATGAAAAACATTACGGCATGAACAACATTACGGCATGAACAATATTACGACATGGACAACATTACGACATGAACAACATTACGACATGAACAACATTACGACATGGACAACATTACGACATGAACAACATTACGACATGGACAACATTACGACATGAACAACATTACGGCATGGACAACATTACGGCATGAACAACATTACGGCATGAACAACATTACGGCATGAACAACATTACGGCATGAACAACATTACGGCATGAACAACATTACGACATGAACAACATTACGGCATGAACAACATTACGACATGAACAACATTACGACATGAACAACATTACGGCATGAACAACATTACGGCATGAACAACATTACGACATGAACAACATTACATGGACAACATTACGACATGAACAACATTACGACATGAACAACATTACGACATGAACAACATTACGACATGAACAACATTACGACATGGACACCATTACGGCATGAACAACATTACGACATGAACAACATTACAGCATGAACAACATTACGGCATGAACAACATTACGGCATGAACAACATTACGGAATGAACAACATTACGGCATGAACAACATTACATGAACATCATTACGGCATGAACAACATTACGACATGGACAACATTACAGCATGAACAACATTACAGCATGAACAACATTACGACATGAACAACATTACAGCATGAACAACATTACGGCATGAACAACATTACGACATGAACAACATTACGGCATGAACAACATTACGGCATGAACAACATTACGACATGGACAACATTACGACATGAACAACATTACGACATGAACAACATTACGACATGAACAACATTACGACATGGACAACATTACGACATGAACAACACTACGACATGGACAACATTACGACATGAACAACATTACGGCATGAACAACATTACGACATGGACAACATTACGACATGGACAACATTACGACATGAACAACATTATGACATGCACAACATTACGACATGAACAACATTACATGAACACCATTACGGCATGAACAACATTACGACATGAACAACATTACGGGATGAACAACATTACATGAACAACATTACGGCATGAACAACATTACATGAACAACATTACGGCATGTACAACATTACGGCATGGACAACATTACGGCATGAACAACATTACGGCATGAACAACATTACGGCATGAACAACATTACGGCATGAACAACATTACGGCATGAACAACATTACGGCATGAACAACATTACAGGAACAACATTACGGCATGAACAACATTACGACATGAACAACATTACGGCATGAACAACATTACGGCATGAACAACATTACGACATGGACAACATTACGACATGAACAACATTACGACATGAACAACATTACGACATGGACAACATTACGACATGAACAACATTACGACATGGACAACATTACGACATGAACAACATTACGACATGGACAACATTACGACATGAACAACATTACATGAACAACATTACGGCATGAACAACATTACGACATGAACAACATTACGGCATGAACAACATTATATGAACAACATTACGGCATGAACAACATTACGGAACAACATTACGGCATGAACAACATTACGACATGAACAACATTACATGAACAACATTACGGCATGAACAACATTACGGCATGAACAACATTACGGCATGAACAACATTACGGCATGAACAACATTACGACATGAACAACATTACGGAACAACATTACGGCATGAACAACATTACGACATGAACAACATTACGGCATGAACAACATTACTGCATGAACAATATTACGACATGGACAACATTACAACATGAACAACATTACGACATGAACAACATTACGACATGAACAACATTACGACATGGACAACATTACGACATGAATAACATTACGACATGGACAACATTACGACATGAACAACATTACGGCATGGACAACATTACGGCATGAACAACATTACGACATGAACAACATTACGGCATGAACAACATTACATGAACAACATTACGGCATGAACAACATTACATGAACAACATTACGGC
This sequence comes from Archivesica marissinica, assembly GCA_014843695.1. Lineage (NCBI taxonomy): Eukaryota > Metazoa > Mollusca > Bivalvia > Venerida > Vesicomyidae > Archivesica > Archivesica marissinica. Next base: position 14,271 of record JABXNX010003621.1, on the reverse strand, counting down.
ATGTACAACATTACGGCATGGACAACATTACGGAATGAACAACATTACGGCATGAAAACAACATTACGGCATGAACAACATTACGGCATGAACAACATTACGGCATGAACAACATTACGGCATGAACAACATTACGACATGAACAACATTACGGCATGAACAACATTACGGCATGAACAACATTACGACATGAACAACATTACATGAACAACATTACGACATGAACAACATTACGACATGAACAACATTACGGCATGAACAACATTACGACATGGACAACATTACAGCATGAACAACATTACGACATGAACAACATTACAGCATGAACAACATTACGGCATGAACAACATTACGACATGAACAACATTACGGCATGAACAACATTACGGCATGAACAACATTACGGCATGAACAACATTACATGAACAACATTACGGCATGAACAACATTACGACATGGACAACATTACAGCATGAACAACATTACGACATGAACAACATTACAGCATGAACAACATCACGGCATGAACAACATTACGACATGAACAACATTACGGCATGAACAACATTACGGCATGAACAATATTACGACATGGACAACATTACGACATGAACAACATTACGACATGAACAACATTACGACATGAACAACATTACGACATGAACAACATTACGACATGAACAACATTACGACATGGACAACATTACGACATGAACAACATTACGGCATGGACAACATTACGGCATGAACAACATTACGGCATGAACAACATTACGGCATGAACAACATTACGGCATGAACAACATTACGGCATGAACAACATTACGGCATGAACAACATTACGGCATGAACAAAATTACGACATGAACAACATTACGGCATGAACAACATTACGACATGAACAACATTACGACATGAACAACATTACGGCATGAACAACATTACGGCATGAACAACATTACGACATGAACAACATTACATGGACAACATTACGACATGAACAACATTACGACATGAACAACATTACGGCATGAACAACATTACATGAACAACATTACGACATGAACAACATTACGACATGAACAACATTACGACATGAACAACATTACGACATGGACAACATTACGGCATGAACAACATTACGACATGAACAACATTACAGCATGAACAACATTACGGCATGAACAACATTACGACATGAACAACATTACGGCATGAACAACATTACGGCATGAACAACATTACGGCATGAACAACATTACATGAACAACATTACGGCATGAACAACATTACGACATGGACAACATTACAGCATGAACAACATTACGACATGAACAACATTACGCATGAACAACATTACGACATGAACAACATTACGACATGAACAACATTACGGCATGAACAACATTACGGCATGAACAACATTACGACATGGACAACATTACGACATGAACAACATTACGACATGAACAACATTACGACATGGACAACATTACGACATGAACAACATTACGGCATGAACAACATTACGACATGAACAACATTACGACATGAACAACATTACGACATGAACAACATTACGACATGAACAACATTACGACATGAACAACATTACGGCATGAACAACATTACGGCATGAACAACATTACGGCATGAACAACATTACGACATGAACAACATTACGGCATGAACAACATTACATGAACAACATTACGGCATGAACAACATTACGCATGAACAACATTACGGCATGAACAACATTACGGCATGAACAACATTACGACATGAACAACATTACGACATGAACAACATTACGAACAACATTACGGCATGAACAACATTACGACATGAACAACATTACGGCATGAACAACATTACGGCATGAACAACATTACGACATGAACAACATTACATGAACAACATTACGACATGAACAACATTACGACATGAACAACATTACGATAAGAACAACATTACGGCATGAACAACATTACATGAACAACATTACGACATGAACAACATTACGACATGAACAACATTACGACATGAACAACATTACGACATGGACACCATTACGGCATGAACAACATTACGACATGAACAACATTACAGCATGAACAACATTACGGCATGAACAACATTACGGCATGAACAACATTACGGAATGAACAACATTACGGCATGAACAACATTACATGAACATCATTACGGCATGAACAACATTACGACATGGACAACATTACAGCATGAACAACATTACAGCATGAACAACATTACGACATGAACAACATTACAGCATGAACAACATTACGGCATGAACAACATTACGACATGAACAACATTACGGCATGAACAACATTACGGCATGAACAACATTACGACATGGACAACATTACGACATGAACAACATTACGACATGAACAACATTACGACATGAACAACATTACGACATGGACAACATTACGACATGAACAACACTACGACATGGACAACATTACGACATGAACAACATTACGGCATGAACAACATTACGACATGGACAACATTACGACATGGACAACATTACGACATGAACAACATTATGACATGCACAACATTACGACATGAACAACATTACATGAACACCATTACGGCATGAACAACATTACGACATGAACAACATTACGGGATGAACAACATTACATGAACAACATTACGGCATGAACAACATTACATGAACAACATTACGGCATGTACAACATTACGGCATGGACAACATTACGGCATGAACAACATTACGGCATGAACAACATTACGGCATGAACAACATTACGGCATGAACAACATTACGCATGAACAACATTACGGCATGAACAACATTACGGCATGAACAACATTACGACATGAACAACATTACGGCATGAACAACATTACGACATGAACAACATTACGACATGAACAACATTACGACATGAACAACATTACGACATGGACAACATTACGACATGAACAACATTACGACATGAACAACATTACGACATGAACAACATTACGACATGAACAACATTACGACATGAACAACATTACGACATGAACAACATTACGACATGAACAACATTACGGCATGAACAACATTACATGAACAACATTACGGCATGAACAACATTACGACATGAACAACATTACGGCATGAACAACATTACGGAACAACATTACATGAACAACATTACGACATGAACAACATTACATGAACAACATTACGGCATGAATAACATTACGGCATGGACAACATTACGACATGAACAACATTACGGCATGGACAACATTACGGCATGAACAACATTACGACATGAACAACATTACGGCATGAACAACATTACATGAACAACATTACGGCATGAACAACATTACATGAACAACATTACGGCATGTACAACATTACGGCATGGACAACATTACGGAATGAACAACATTACGGCATGAAAACAACATTACGGCATGAACAACATTACGGCATGAACAACATTACGGCATGAACAACATTACGGCATGAACAACATTACGACATGAACAACATTACGACATGAACAACATTACGGCATGAACAACATTACGACATGAACAACATTTCGACATGGACAACATTACGGCATGAACAACATTACGACATGAACAACATTACGACATGAACAACATTACGACATGAACAACATTACGATAAGAACAACATTACGGCATGAACAACATTACATGAACAACATTACGACATGAACAACATTACGACATGAACAACATTACGACATGAACAACATTACGACATGGACACCATTACGGCATGAACAACATTACGACATGAACAACATTACAGCATGAACAACATTACGGCATGAACAACATTACGGCATGAACAACATTACGGAATGAACAACATTACGGCATGAACAACATTACATGAACATCATTACGGCATGAACAACATTACGACATGGACAACATTACAGCATGAACAACATTACAGCATGAACAACATTACGACATGAACAACATTACAGCATGAACAACATTACGGCATGAACAACATTACGACATGAACAACATTACGGCATGAACAACATTACGGCATGAACAACATTACGACATGGACAACATTACGACATGAACAACATTACGACATGAACAACATTACGACATGAACAACATTACGACATGGACAACATTACGACATGAACAACACTACGACATGGACAACATTACGACATGAACAACATTACGGCATGAACAACATTACGACATGGACAACATTACGACATGGACAACATTACGACATGAACAACATTATGACATGCACAACATTACGACATGAACAACATTACATGAACACCATTACGGCATGAACAACATTACGACATGAACAACATTACGGGATGAACAACATTACATGAACAACATTACGGCATGAACAACATTACATGAACAACATTACGGCATGTACAACATTACGGCATGGACAACATTACGGCATGAACAACATTACGGCATGAACAACATTACGGCATGAACAACATTACGGCATGAACAACATTACGGCATGAACAACATTACAGGAACAACATTACGGCATGAACAACATTACGACATGAACAACATTACGGCATGAACAACATTACGGCATGAACAACATTACGACATGGACAACATTACGACATGAACAACATTACGACATGAACAACATTACGACATGGACAACATTACGACATGAACAACATTACGACATGGACAACATTACGACATGAACAACATTACGACATGGACAACATTACGACATGAACAACATTACATGAACAACATTACGGCATGAACAACATTACGACATGAACAACATTACGGCATGAACAACATTATATGAACAACATTACGGCATGAACAACATTACGGAACAACATTACGGCATGAACAACATTACGACATGAACAACATTACATGAACAACATTACGGCATGAATAACATTACGGCATGGACAACATTACGACATGAACAACATTACGGCATGGACAACATTACGGCATGAACAACATTACGACATGAACAACATTACGGCATGAACAACATTACATGAACAACATTACGGCATGAACAACATTACATGAACAACATTACGGCATGTACAACATTACGGCATGGACAACATTACGGAATGAACAACATTACGGCATGAAAACAACATTACGGCATGAACAACATTACGGCATGAACAACATTACGGCATGAACAACATTACGGCATGAACAACATTACGACATGAACAACATTACGACATGAACAACATTACGGCATGAACAACATTACGACATGAACAACATTACGACATGGACAACATTACGGCATGAACAACATTACGACATGAACAACATTACGACATGAACAACATTACGACATGAACAACATTACGACATGAACAACATTACGGCATGAACAACATTACGGCATGAACAACATTACGGCATGGACAACATTACGACATGAACAACATTACGGCATGAACAACATTACATGAACAACATTACGGCATGAACAACATTACGACATGAACAACATTACGACATGAACAACATTACGGCATGAACAACATTACGTGAGCACCATTACGGCATGAACAACATTACATGAACAACATTACGGCATGAACAATATTACGACATGAACAACATTACACATGAACAACATTACGACATGAACAACATTACGGCATGAACAACATTACGACATGAACAACTTTACGACATGAACAACATTACGGCATGAACAACATTACATGAACAACATTACGACATGAACAACATTACGACATGAACAACATTACGGCATGAACAACATTACGACATGAACAACATTACATGAACAACATTACGGCATGAACAACATTACGACATGAACAACATTACGACATGGACAACATTACGACATGAACAACATTACGACTTGAACAACATTACGGCATGAACAACATTACATGAACAACATTACGACATGAATAACATTACGACATGAACATCATTACGGCATGAACAACATTACGACATGGACAACATTACGGCATGAACAACATTACGACATGAACAACTTTACGGCATGAACAACATTACGGCATGAACAACATTACATGAACAACATTACGGCATGAACAACATTACGACATGAACAACATTACGGCATGAACAACATTACGGCATGAACAACATTACGACATGAACAACATTACACATGAACAACATTACGACATGAACAACATTACGACATGAACAACATTACGGCATGAACAACATTACGACATGACAACATTACGACATGAACAACATTACGACATGAACAACATTACGACATGAACAACATTACGACATGGACAACATTACGACATGAACAACATTACGACATGAACAACATTACGACATGAACAACATTACGGCATGAACAACATTACACGGCATGAACAACATTACGGCATGAACAACATTACGGCATGAACAACATTACGACATGAACAACATTACGCATGAACAACATTACGACATGAACAACATTACGACATGAACAACATTACATGAACAACATTACGGCATGAACAACATTACGACATGAACAACATTACATGAACAACATTACGGCATGAACAACATTACGACATGAACAACATTACGCATGAACAACATTACCATGAACAACATTACGACATGAACAACATTACGACATGAACAACATTACGGCATGAACAACATTACGCATGAACAACATTGACATGAACAACATTACGACATGAACAACATTACGACATGAACAACATTACGACATGAACAACATTACGACATGAACAACATTACGACATGGACAACATTACGACATGAACAACATTACGGCATGGACAACATTACGCATGAACAACATTACGCATGAACAACATTACATGAACAACATTACGGCATGAACAACATTACATGAACAACATTACGGCATGAACAACATTACGACATGAACAACATTACGGCATGAACAACATTACGGCATGAACAACATTACGGCATGAACAACATTACATGAACAACATTACGACATGAACAACATTACGACATGAACAACATTACGACATGGACAACATTACGACATGAACAACATTACGACATGGACAACATTACGACATGAACAACATTACGGCATGGACAACATTACGGCATGAACAACATTACGGCATGAACAACATTACATGAACAACATTACGGCATGAACAACATTACATGAACAACATTACGGCATGAACAACATTACGACATGAACAACATTACGCATGAACAACATTACGGCATGAACAACATTACGGCATGAACAACATTACATGAACAACATTACGGCATTTACAACATTACGACATGAACAACATTACGACATGGACAACATTACGACATGAACAACATTACGACATGGACAACATTACGACATGAACAACATTACGGCATGGACAACATTACGGCATGAACAACATTACGACATGAACAACATTACATGAACAACATTACGGCATTACAACATTACGACATGAACAACATTACGACATGGACAACATTACGACATGAACAACATTACGACATGAACAACATTACGGCATGAACAACATTACGACATGAACAACATTACGACATGAACAACATTACGACATGAACAACATTACGACATGGACAACATTACGACATGAACAACATTACGACATGGACATCATTACGACATGAACAACATTACGGCATGGACAACATTACGGCATGAACAACATTACGACATGAACAACATTACCGCATGAACAACATTACATGAACAACATTACGGCATGAACAACATTACATGAACAACATTACGGCATGTACAACATTACGGCATGTACAACATTACGGCATGAACAACATTACGTCATGAAAACAACATTACGGCATGAACAACATTACGGCATGAACAACATTACGGCATGAACAGCATTACATGAACAACATTACGGCATGAACAACATTACGACATGGACAACATTACGACATGAACAACATTACGGCATGAACAACATTACGGCAAGAACAACATTACGGCATGAACAACATTACATGAACAACATTACGGCATGAACAACATTACGACATGGACAATATTACAGCATGAACAACATTACGGCATGAACAACATTACGACATGAACAACATTACAGCATGAACAACATTACGGCATGAACAACATTACGACATGAACAACATTACGGCATGAACAACATTACTGCATGAACAATATTACGACATGGACAACATTACGACATGAACAACATTACGACATGAACAACATTACGACATGAACAACATTACGACATGGACAACATTACGACATGAACAACATTACGACATGGACAACATTACGACATGAACAACATTACGGCATGGACAACATTACGGCATGAACAACATTACGACATGAACAACATTACGGCATGAACAACATTACATGAACAACATTACGGCATGAACAACATTACATGAACAACATTACGGCATGAACAACATTACGGCATGAACAACATTACGGCATGAACAACATTACGGCATGAACAACATTACGACATGAACAACATTACGGCATGAACAACATTACGGCATGAACAACATTACGACATGAACAACATTACATGAACAACATTACGACATGAACAACATTACGACATGAACAACATTACGGCATGAACAACATTACGACATGGACAACATTACAGCATGAACAACATTACGACATGAACAACATTACAGCATGAACAACATTACGGCATGAACAACATTACGACATGAACAACATTACGGCATGAACAACATTACGGCATGAACAACATTACGGCATGAACAACATTACATGAACAACATTACGGCATGAACAACATTACGACATGGACAACATTACAGCATGAACAACATTACGGCATGAACAACATTACAGCATGAACAACATTACGGCATGAACAACATTACGACATGAACAACATTACGGCATGAACAACATTACGCATGAACAATATTACGACATGAACAACATTACGACATGAACAACATTACGACATGAACAACATTACGACATGAACAACATTACGACATGAACAACATTACGACATGGACAACATTACGACATGAACAACATTACGGCATGGACAACATTACGGCATGAACAACATTACGGCATGAACAACATTACATGAACAACATTACGGCATGAACAACATTACATGAACAACATTACGGCATGAACAACATTACGACATGAACAACATTACGGCATGAACAACATTACGGCATGAACAACATTACGGCATGAACAACATTACATGAACAACATTACGGCATGAACAACATTACGACATGAACAACATTACGACATGGACAACATTACGACATGAACAACATTACGACATGGACAACATTACGACATGAACAACATTACGGCATGGACAACATTACGGCATGAACAACATTACGGCATGAACAACATTACGGCATGAACAACATTACGGCATGAACAACATTACGGCATGAACAACATTACGACATGAACAACATTACGGCATGAACAACATTACGACATGAACAACATTACGACATGAACAACATTACATGAACAACATTACGGCATGAACAACATTACGACATGAACAACATTACGACATGGACAACATTACGACATGAACAACATTACGACATGAACAACATTACGCATGAACAACATTACATGAACAACATTACGACATGAACAACATTACGACATGAACAACATTACGACATGAACAACATTACGGCATGAACAACATTACGGCATGAACAACATTACGGCATGAACAACATTACGGCATGAACAACATTACGGCATGAACAACATTACATGACACATTACGGCATGAACAACATTACGACATGAACAACATTACAGCATGAACAACATTACGCATGACAACATTACGACATGAACAACATTACAGCATGAACAACATTACGGCATGAACAACATTACGACATGAACAACATTACGGCATGAACAACATTACGGCATGAACAACATTACGACATGGACAACATTACGACATGAACAACATTACGACATGAACAACATTACGACATGAACAACATTACGACATGACAACATTACGACATGAACAACACTACGACATGGACAACATTACGACATGAACAACATTACGGCATGAACAACATTACGACATGGACAACATTACGACATGGACAACATTACGACATGAACAACATTATGACATGCACAACATTACGACATGAACAACATTACATGAACACCATTACGGCATGAACAACATTACGACATGAACAACATTACGGGATGAACAACATTACATGAACAACATTACGGCATGAACAACATTACATGAACAACATTACGGCATGTACAACATTACGGCATGGACAACATTACGGCATGAACAACATTACGGCATGAACAACATTACGGCATGAACAACATTACGGCATGAACAACATTACGGCATGAACAACATTACAGGAACAACATTACGGCATGAACAACATTACGACATGAACAACATTACGGCATGAACAACATTACGGCATGAACAACATTACGACATGGACAACATTACGACATGAACAACATTACGACATGAACAACATTTCGACATGGACAACATTACGACATGAACAACATTACGACATGAACAACATTACGACATGAACAACATTACGACATGGACAACATTACGACATGAACAACATTACATGAACAACATTACGGCATGAACAACATTACGACATGAACAACATTACGGCATGAACAACATTTTATGAACAACATTACGGCATGAACAACATTACGGAACAACATTACGGCATGAACAACATTACGACATGAACAACATTACATGAACAACATTACGGCATGAACAACATTACGGCATGAACAACATTACGGCATGAACAATATTACGGCATGAACAACATTACGACATGAACAACATTACGGAACAACATTACGGCATGAACAACATTACGACATGAACAACATTACGGCATGAACAACATTACTGCATGAACAATATTACGACATGGACAACATTACAACATGAACAACATTACGACATGAACAACATTACGACATGAACAACATTACGACATGGACAACATTACGACATGAACAACATTACGACATGGACAACATTACGACATGAACAACATTACGGCATGGACAACATTACGGCATGAACAACATTACGACATGAACAACATTACGGCATGAACAACATTACGGCATGAACAACATTACATGAACAACATTACGGCATGTACAACATTACGGCATGGACAACATTACGGAATGAACAACATTACGGCATGAAAACAACATTACGGCATGAACAACATTACGGCATGAACAACATTACGGCATGAACAACATTACGGCATGAACAACATTACGACATGAACAACATTACGACATGAACAACATTACGGCATGAACAACATTACGGCATGAACAACATTACGACATGAACAACATTACATGAACAACATTACGACATGAACAACATTACGACATGAACAACATTACGGCATGAACAACATTACGACATGGACAACATTACAGCATGAACAACATTACGACATGAACAACATTACAGCATGAACAACATTACGGCATGAACAACATTACGACATGAACAACATTACGGCATGAACAACATTACGGCATGAACAACATTACGGCATGAACAACATTACATGAACAACATTACGGCATGAACAACATTACGACATGGACAACATTACAGCATGAACAACATTACGACATGAACAACATTACAGCATGAACAACATCACGGCATGAACAACATTACGACATGAACAACATTACGGCATGAACAACATTACGGCATGAACAATATTACGACATGGACAACATTACGACATGAACAACATTACGACATGAACAACATTACGACATGACAACATTACGCAGACACATTACGACATGACAACATTACGACATGAACAACATTACGACATGGACAACATTACGACATGAACAACATTACGACATGGACAACATTACGACATGAACAACATTACGGCATGAACAACATTACGGCATGAACAACATTACGGCATGAACAACATTACGGCATGAACAACATTACGGCATGAACAACATTACGGCATGAACAACATTACGACATGAACAACATTACGGCATGAACAACATTACGACATGAACAACATTACGACATGAACAACATTACGACATGAACAACATTACGACATGAACAACATTACGACATGAACAACATTACATGAACAACATTACGACATGAACAACATTACGACATGAACAACATTACGACATGAACAACATTACGACATGGACACCATTACGCATGAACAACATTACGAATGAACAACATTACAGCATGAACAACATTACGGCATGAACAACATTACGGCATGAACAACATTACGGCATGAACAACATTACGGCATGAACAACATTACATGAACATCATTACGGCATGAACAACATTACGACATGGACAACATTACAGCATGAACAACATTACAGCATGAACAACATTACGACATGAACAACATTACAGCATGAACAACATTACGGCATGAACAACATTACGACATGAACAACATTACGGCATGAACAACATTACGGCATGAACAACATTACGACATGGACAACATTACGACATGAACAACATTACGACATGAACAACATTACGACATGAACAACATTACGACATGGACAACATTACGACATGAACAACACTACGACATGGACAACATTACGACATGAACAACATTACGGCATGAACAACATTACGACATGGACAACATTACGACATGGACAACATTACGACATGAACAACATTACGACATGAACAACATTACGACATGGAAAACATTACGACATGAACTACATTACGACATGGACAATATTACGACATGAACAACATTACGGCATGGACAACATTACGGCATGAACAACATTACGGCATGAACAACATTACGGCATGAACAACATTACGGCATGAACAACATTACGGCATGAACAAAATTACGACATGAACAACATTACGGCATGAACAACATTACGACATGAACAACATTACGACATGAACAACATTACGGCATGAACAACATTACGGCATGAACAACATTACGACATGAACAACATTACATGGACAACATTACGACATGAACAACATTACGACATGAACAACATTACGGCATGAACAACATTACATGAACAACATTACGACATGAACAACATTACGACATGAACAACATTACGACATGAACAACATTACGACATGGACACCATTACGGCATGAACAACATTACGACATGAACAACATTACAGCATGAACAACATTACGGCATGAACAACATTACGGCATGAACAACATTACGGCATGAACAACATTACGGCATGAACAACATTACATGAACATCATTACGGCATGAACAACATTACGACATGGACAACATTACAGCATGAACAACATTACAGCATGAACAACATTACGACATGAACAACATTACAGCATGAACAACATTACGGCATGAACAACATTACGACATGAACAACATTACGGCATGAACAACATTACGGCATGAACAACATTACGACATGGACAACATTACGACATGAACAACATTACGACATGAACAACATTACGACATGAACAACATTACGACATGTACAACATTACGACATGAACAACACTACGACATGGACAACATTACGACATGAACAACATTACGGCATGAACAACATTACGACATGGACAACATTACGACATGGACAACATTACGACATGAACAACATTATGACATGCACAACATTACGACATGAACAACATTACATGAACACCATTACGGCATGAACAACATTACGACATGAACAACATTACGGGATGAACAACATTACATGAACAACATTACGGCATGAACAACATTACATGAACAACATTACGGCATGAACAACATTACGGCATGAACAACATTACGGCATGAACAACATTACGGCATGAACAACATTACGGCATGAACAACATTACGGCATGAACAACATTACAGGAACAACATTACGGCATGAACAACATTACGACATGAACAACATTACGGCATGAACAACATTACGGCATGAACAACATTACGACATGGACAACATTTCGACATGAGGGT
>JABXNX010003620.1:0-25682 GCA_014843695.1 Archivesica marissinica | reverse complement strand
ATATGCCGGGTAATTACTGTAGCAGAGTAGTATATACCGGGTAATTTTTGTAGCAGAGTAGTATATACCGGGTAATTACTGTATCAAGGTAGTATATACCGGGTAATTACTGTAGCAGGGTAGTATATACCGGGTAATTACTTTAGCAGAGTAGTATATGCCGGGAAATCACTGTAGCAGGGTAGTATATACCGCGTAATTACTGTAGCAGAGTAGTATATGCCGGGTAATTACTGTAGCAGAGTAGTATATGCAGGGTAATTACTGTATCAGGGTAATAAATACCGGGTAATTACTGTAGCAGAGTAGTATATGCCGGTAAATCACTGTAGCAGGGTAGTATATACCGGGTAATTACTGTAGCAGGGTAGGATATACCGGGTAATTACTGTAGCAGAGTAGTAGATGCAGGGAAATCACTGTATCAGGGTAGTATATACCGGGTAATTACTGTAGCAGAGTAGTATATACCGGGTAATTACTGTATCAGGGAAGTATATGCCGGGAAATCACTGTATCAGAGTAGTATATACCGGGTAATTACTGTAGCAGAGTAGTATATGCCGGGTAATTACTGTAGCAGAGTAGTATGTACCGGGTAATCACTGTAGCAGGGTAGTATATACTGGGTAATTACTGTAGCAGAGTAGTAGATGCCGGGAAATCACTGTATCAGGGTAGTATATACCGGGTAATTACTGTAGCAGAGTAGTATATACCGGGAAATTACTGTATCAGGGTAGTATATGCCGGGAAATCACTGTATGAGAGTAGTATATACCGGATAATTACTGTAGCAGAGTAGTATATGCCGGGTAATTACTGTAGCAGAGTAGTATATACCGGGTAATTACTGTATCAGGGTAGTATATACCGGGTAATTACTGTATCAGGGTAGTATATGCCGGGAAATTACTGTAGCAGGGTAGTATATGCCTGGTAATCACTGTATCAGTGTAGTATATGCCGGGTATTTACTGTAGCAGGGTAGTATATGCCGGGTAATTACTGTAGCGGAGTAGTATATGCCGGGAAATCACTGTAGAAGGGTAGTATATGCCGGGTAATCACTGTAGCAGAGTAGTATATACCGGGTAATCACTGTATCAGGGTAATATATATCGGGAAATTACTGTAGCAGAGTAGTATAATATTATACCGGGTAATTACTGTATCAGGGTAGTATATACCGGGTAATTACTGTATCAGGGTAGTATATGCCGGGTAATTACTGTAGCAGGGTAGTATATGCCGGGTAATCACTGTATTAGTGTAGTATATGCCGGGTAATTACTGTAGAAGGGTAGTATATGCCGGGTAATTACTGTAGCGGAGTAGTATATGCCGGGAAATCACTTTAGCAGGGTAGTATATGCCGTGTAATCACTGTAGCAGAGTAGTATATACCGACTAATCACTGTATCAGGGTAATATATATCGGGAAATTACTGTAGCAGAGTAGTATGATATTATACTGGGTAATTACTGTATCAGGGTAGTATATACCGGGTAATCACTGTATCAGAGTAGTATATACCGGGTAATTACTGTATCAGGGTAGTATATGCCGGGTAATCACTGTAGCAGAGTAGTATATACCGGGTAATCACTGTATCAGTGTAGTATATGCCGGGTAATCACTGTAGCAGAGTAGTATATACCGGGTAATTACTGTAGCAGAGTAGTAGATGCCGGGAAATCACTGTATCAGGGTAGTATATACTGGGTAATTACTGTAGCAGAGAAGTATATACCGGGAAATTACTGTATCAGGGTAGTATATGCCGGGATATCACTGTATGAGAGTAGTACATACCGGGTAATTACTGTAGCAGAGTAGTATATGCCGGGTAATTACTGTAGCAGAGTAGTATATACCGGATAATTACTGTATCAGGGTAGTATATACCGGGTAATTACTGTAACAGGGTAGTATACACCGGGTAATCACTGTAGCAGAGTAGTATATGCCGGCTAATTACTGTATCAGGGTAGTATATACCGGGTAATTACTGTATCTGGGTAGTATATACCGGGTAATCACTGTAGCAGAGTAGTATATGCCGGGAAATCACTGTATCAGGGTAGTATATACCGGGAAATCACTGTATCAGGGTAGTATATGCCGGGTAATCACTGTAGCAGAGTAGTATATACCGGGTAATTACTGTATCAGGGTAGTATATACCGGGTAATTACTGTATCAGGGTAGTATATACCGGGTAATCACTGTATCAGGGTAGTATATACCGGGTAATTACTGTATCAGGGTAGTATATACCGGGTAATTACTGTATCTGGGTAGTATATACCGGGTAATCACTGTAGCAGAGTAGTATATGCCGGGAAATCACTGTATCAGGGTAGTATATACCGGGAAATCACTGTATCAGGGTAGTATATGCCGGGTAATCACTGTAGCAGAGTAGTATATACCGGGTAATTACTGTATCAGGGTAGTATATACCGGGTAATTACTGTATCAGGGTAGTATATACCGGGTAATCACTGTATCAGGGTAGTATATACTGGGTAATTACTGTATCAGGGTAGTATATACCGGGTAATTACTGTATCAGGGTAGTATATACCGGGTAATCACTGTAGCAGAGTAGTATATGCCGGGAAATCACTGTATCAGGGTAGTATATACCGGGAATCACTGTATCAGGGTAGTATATGCCGGATAATCACTGTATCAGGGTAGTATATACTGGGTAATACTGTATCAGGGTAGTATATACCGGGTATTACTGTATCAGGTAGTATATACCGGGTAATCACTGTAGCAGAGTATATGCCGGAAATCACTGTATCAGGGTAGTATATACCGGGAAATCACTGTATCAGGGTAGTATATGCCGGTAATCACTGTATCAGGGTAGTATATGCCGGGAAATCACTGTATCAGGTAGTATATGCCGGAAATTACTGTAGCAGAGTAGTATATGCGGTAATTACTGTAGCAGAGTAGTATATGCCGGGTAATCACTGTATCAGGGTAGTATATACCGGGTAATCAATGTATCAGGGTATTATATACCGGGTAATTACTGTATGAGGGTAGTATATACCGGTTAATCACTGTAGCATAGTAGTATATGCCGGGAAATCACTGTATCAGGGTAGTATATACCGGGTAATCACTGTATCAGGGTAATATATATCGGGAAATTACTGTAGCAGAGTAGTATAATATTATACCGGGTAATTACTGTATCAGGGTAGTATATACCGGGTAATCACTGTAACAGAGTAGTATATACTGGGTAGTCACTGTATCAGGGTAGTATATACCGGGTAATTACTGTAGCAGAGTAGTATATACCGGGTAATCACTGTAACAGAGTAGTATATACTGGGTAGTCACTGTATCAGGGTAGTATATACCGGGAAATTACTGTAGCAGAGTAGTATAATATTATACCGGGTAATTACTGTATCAGGGTAGTATATACCGGGTAATCACTATATCAGAGTAGTATATACCGGGTAATTACTGTATCACGGTAGTATATGCCGGGTAATCACTGTAGCAGAATAGTATATACCGGGTAATCACTGTATCAGGGTAGTATATGCCGGATAATCACTGTAGCAGAGTAGTATATACCGGGTAATTACTGTATCAGGGTAGTATATACCGGGTAATTACTGTATCAGGGTAGTATATACCGGGTAATCACTGTATCAGGGTAGTATATACTGGGTAATTACTGTATCAGGGTAGTATATACCGGGTAATTACTGTATCAGGGTAGTATATACCGGGTAATCACTGTAGCAGAGTAGTATATGCCGGGAAATCACTGTATCAGGGTAGTATATACCGGGAAATCACTGTATCAGGGTAGTATATGCCGGATAATCACTGTATCAGGGTAGTATATACTGGGTAATTACTGTATCAGGGTAGTATATACCGGGTAATTACTGTATCAGGGTAGTATATACCGGGTAATCACTGTAGCAGAGTAGTATATGCCGGGAAATCACTGTATCAGGGTAGTATATACCGGGAAATCACTGTATCAGGGTAGTATATGCCGGATAATCACTGTATCAGGGTAGTATATGCCGGGAAATCACTGTAGCAGCGTAGTATATGCCGGCAAATTACTGTAGCAGAGTAGTATATGCCGGGTAATTACTGTAGCAGAGTAGTATATGCCGGGTAATCACTGTATCAGGGTAGTATATACCGGGTAATCAATGTATCAGGGTATTATATACCGGGTAATTACTGTATGAGGGTAGTATATACCGGGTAATCACTGTAGCAGAGTAGTATATGCCGGGAATCACTGTATCAGGGTAGTATATACCGGGTAATCACTGTATCAGGGTAATATATACCGGGTAATTACTGTATCAGGGTAGTATATACCGTGTAATCACTGTATCAGTGTAGTATATACCGGGTAATTACTGTATCAGGGTAGTATATGCCGGGTAATCACTGTAGCAGAGTAGTATATACCGGGTAATCACTGTATCAGGGTAGTATATGCCGGGTAATGACTGTAGCAGAGTAGTATATACCGGGTAATTACTGTATCAGGGTAGTATATGCCGGGAAATCACTGTAGCAGGTGTTTGGGGTTGTTGAGTAGTATATGCCGGGTAATCACTGTATCAGGGTAGCATATGCCGGGAAATCACTATAGCAGAGTAGTATATGCCGGCTAATTACTGTAGCAGAGTAGTATATGCCGGGTAATTACTGTCTCAGAGTAGTATATGCCGGGTAATCACTGTATCAGGGTAGTATATACCGGGTAATCAATGTATCAGGGTATTATATACCGGGTAATTACTGTATGAGGGTAGTATATACCGGGTATTCACTGTATCAGGGTAGTATATGCCGGGTAATTACTGTAGCAGAGTAGTATATACCGGGTAATTACTGTATCAGGGTAGTATATGCCGGGTAATCACTGTAGCAGAGTAGTATATACCGGGTAATCACTGTATCAGGGTAGTATATGCCGGGTAATCACTGTAGCAGAGTAGTATATACCGGGTAATTACTGTATCAGGGTAGTATATACCGGGTAATTACTGTATCAGGGTAGTATACACCGGGTAATCACTGTATCAGGGTAGTATATACCGGGTAATTACTGTATCAGGGTAGTATATACCGGGTAATTACTGTATCTGGGTAGTATATACCGGGTAATCACTGTAGCAGAGTAGTATATGCCGGGAAATCACTGTATCAGGGTAGTATATACCGGGAAATCACTGTATCAGGGTAGTATATGCCGGGTAATCACTGTATCAGGGTAGTATATGCCGGGAAATCACTGTAGCAGAGTAGTATATGCCGGGGTGTCACTGTAGCAGGATAGTATATGCCGGGAAATCACTGTATCAGGGTAGTATATGCCGGGAAATCACTGTAGCAGAGTAGTATATGCCGGGTAATTACTGTAGCAGAGTAGTATATGCCGGGTAATTACTGTAGCAGAGTAGTATATGCCGGGTAATCACTGTATCAGGGTAGTATATACCGGGTAATTACTGTATGAGGGTAGTATATACCGGGTAATCACTGTATCAGGGTATTATATACCGGGTAATTACTGTATGAGGGTAGTATATACCGGGTAATCACTGTATCAGTGTAGTATATGCAGGGTAATTACTGTAGCAGAGTAGTAAATACCGGGTAATCACTGTAGCAGAGTAGTATATACCGGGTAATCACTGTATCAGGGTAGTATATACCGGGAAATTACTGTAGCAGAGTAGTATAATATTATACCGTGTAATTACTGTATCAGGGTAGTATATACCTGGTAATCACTGTATCAGAGTAGTATATACCTGGTAATTGCTGTATCAGGGTAGTATATGCCGGGTAATCACTGTAGCAGAGTAGTATATACCGGGTAATCACTGTATCAGGGTAGTATATGCCGGGTAATCACTGTAGCAGAGTAGTATATACCGGGTAATTACTGTATCAGGGTAGTATATACCGGGTAATCACTGTAGTAGAGTAGTATATGCCGGGAAATCACTGTAGCAGGATAGTATATGCCGGGAAATCACTGTATCAGAGTAGTATATGCCGGGTAATCACTGTATTAGGGTAGTATATGCCGGGAAATCACTGTAGCAGAGTAGTATATGCCGGCTAATTACTGTAGCAGAGTAGTATATGCCGGGTAATTACTGTAGCAGAGTAGTATATGCCGGGTAATTACTGTATCAGGGTAGTATATACCGGGTAATCAATGTATCAGGGTATTATATACCGGGTAATTACTGTATGAGGGTAGTATATACCGGGTAATCACTGTAGCAGAGTAGTATATGCCGGGAAATCACTGTATCAGGGTAGTATATACCGGGTAATCACTGTATCAGGGTAATATATATCGGGAAATTACTGTAGCAGAGTAGTATAATATTATACCGGGTAATTACTGTATCAGGGTAGTATATACCGGGTAATCTCTGTATCAGAGTAGTATATACCGGGTAATTACTGTATCAGGGTAGTATATGCCGGGAAATCACTGTAGCAGAGTAGTATATGCCGGCTAATTACTGTAGCAGGATAGTATATGCCGGGAAATCACTGTATCAGAGTAGTATATGCCGGGTAATCACTGTATCTGGGTAGTATATGCCGGGAAATCACTGTAGCAGAGTAGTATATGCCGGCTAATTACTGTAGCAGAGTAGTATATGCCGGGTAATTACTGTAGCAGAGTAGTATATGCCGGGTAATCACTGTATCAGGGTAGTATATACCGGGTAATCAATGTATCAGGGTATTATATACCGGGTAATTACTGTATGAGGGTAGTATATACCGGGTAATCACTGTATCAGGGTAGTATATGCCGGGTAATTACTGTAGCAGAGTAGTATATACCGGGTAATCACTGTAGCAGAGTAGTATATACCGGGTAATCACTGTATCAGGGTAGTATATACCGGGAAATTACTGTAGCAGAGTAGTATAATATTATACCGGGTAATTATTGTATCAGGGTAGTATATACCGGGTAATCACTGTAGCAGAGTAGTATATGCCGGGTAATTACTGTAGCAGAGTAGTATATGCCGGGTAATCACTGTATCAGGGTAGTATATACCGGGTAATTACTGTATTAGGGTAGTATATACCGGGTAATCACTGTATCAGGGTATTATATACCGGGTAATTACTGTATCAGGGTAGTATATACCGGGTAATTACTGTATCAGGGTAGTATATACCGGGTATTCACTGTATCAGGGTAGTATATACCGGGTAATCACTGTAGCAGAGTAGTATATACCGGGTAATTACTGTATCAGGGTAGTATATGCCGGGTAATCACTGTAGCAGAGTAGTATATACCGGGTAATCACTGTATCAGGGTAGTATATGCCGGGTAATCACTGTAGCAGAGTAGTATATACCGGGTAATTACTGTATCAGGGTAGTATATACCGGGTAATTACTGTATCAGGGTAGTATATACCGGGTAATCACTGTATCAGGGTAGTATATACCGGGTAATCACTGTATCAGGGTAGTATATACCGGGTAATTACTGTATCAGGGTAGTATATACCGGGTAATCACTGTATCAGGGTAGTATATACCGGGTAATTACTGTATCAGGGTAGTATATACCGGGTAATTACTGTATCAGGGTAGTATATACCGGGTAATCACTGTAGCAGTGTTGTATATGCCGGTAAATCACTGTAGCAGGATAATATATGCCGGGAAATCACTGAATCAGAGTAGTATATGCCGGGTAATCACTGTATCAGGGTAGTATATGCCGGGAAATCACTGTAGCAGAGTAGTATATGCCGGCTAATTACTGTAGCAGAGTAGTATATGCCGGGTAATTACTGTCTCAGAGTAGTATATGCCGGGTAATCACTGTATCAGGGTAGTATATACCGGGTAATCAATGTATCAGTGTATTATATACCGGGTAATTACTGTATGAGGGTAGTATATACCGGGTAATCACTGTATCAGAGTAGTATATACCGGGTAGTTACTGTATCAGGGTAGTATATACCGGGTAATTACTGTATCAGGGTAGTATATACCGGGTAATCACTGTAGCAGAGTAGTATATGCCGGGAAATCACTGTATCAGGGTAGTATATACCGGGAAATCACTGTATCAGGGTAGTATATGCCGGGTAATCACTGTATCAGGGTAGTATATGCCGGGAAATCACTGTAGCAGAGTAGTATTTGCCGGGAAATCACTGTAGCAGGATAGTATATGCCGGGAAATCACTTTATCAGGGTAGTATATGCCGGGAAATCACTGTAGCAGAGTAGTATATACCGGGTAATTACTGAATCAGGGTAGTATATACCGGGTAATCACTGTATCAGGGTAGTATATGCCGGGAAATCACTGTAGCAGAGTAGTATATGCCGGCTAATTACTGTAGCAGAGTAGTATATGCCGGCTAATTACTGTAGCAGAGTAGTATATGCCGGGTAATCACTGTATCAGGGTAGTATATACCGGGTAATCAATGTATCAGGGTATTATATACTGGGTAATTACTGTATGAGGGTAGTATATACCGGGTAATCACTGTATCAGGGTAGTATATGCCGGGTAATTACTGTAGCAGAGTAGTATATACCGGGTAATCACTGTAACAGAGTAGTATATACTGTGTAGTCACTGTATCAGGGTAGTATATACCGGGAAATTACTGTAGCAGAGTAGTATAATATTATACCGGGTAATTACTGTATCAGGGTAGTATATACCGGGTAATCACTGTATCAGAGTAGTATATACCGGGTAATTACTGTATCACGGTAGTATTTGCCGGGTAATCACTGTAGCAGAGTAGTATATACCGGGTAATCACTGTATCAGGGTAGTATATGCCGGGTAATCACTGTAGCAGGGTAGTATATACCGGGTAATTACTGTATCAGGGTAGTATATACCGGGTAATCACTGTATCAGGGTAGTATATACTGGGTAATTACTGTATCAGGGTAGTATATACCGGGTAATTACTGTATCAGGGTAGTATATACCGGGTAATCACTGTAGCAGAGTAGTATATGCCGGGAAATCACTGTATCAGGGTAGTATATACCGGAAATCACTGTATCAGGGTAGTATATGCCGGGTAATCACTGTATCAGGGTAGTATATGCCGGGAAATCACTGTAGCAGAGTAGTATATGCCGGGTAATTACTGTAGCAGAGTAGTATATGCCGGGTAATCACTGTATCAGGGTAGTATATACCGGGTAATCAATGTATCAGGGTATTATATACCGGGTAATTACTGTATGAGGGTAGTATATACCGGTTAATCACTGTAGCAGAGTAGTATATGCCGGGAAATCACTGTATCAGGGTAGTATATACCGGGTAATCACTGTATCAGGGTAATATATATCGGGAAATTACTGTAGCAGAGTAGTATAATATTATACCGGGTAATTACTGTATCAGGGTAGTATATACCGTGTAATCACTGTATCAGAGTAGTATATACCGGGTAATTACTGTATCAGGGTAGTATATGCCGGGTAATCACTGTAGCAGAGTAGTATATACCGGGTAATCACTGTATCAGGGTAGTATATGCCGGGTAATGACTGTAGCAGAGTAGTATATACCGGGTAATTACTGTATCAGGGTAGTATATTCCGGGTAATTACTGTATCAGGGTAGTATATACCGGGTAATCACTGTATCAGGGTAGTATATACCGGGTAATTACTGTATCAGGGTAGTATATACCGGGTAATCACTGTATCAGGGTAGTATATACCGGGTAATCACTGTATTAGGGTAGTATATACCGGCTAATTACTATATCAGGGTAGTATATACCGGGTAATTACTGTATCAGGGTAGTATATACAGGGTAATCACTGTAGCATAGTAGTATATGCCGGGAAATCACTGTAGCTGAGTAGTATATGCCGGGTAATTACTGTAGCAGAGTAGTATATACCGGGTAATCACTGTAACAGAGTAGTATATACTGGGTAGTCATTGTAGCAGAGTAGTATATACCGGGTAATCACTGTATCAGGGTAGTATATGCCGGGTAATCACTGTAGCAGAGTAGTATATACCGGGTAATTACTGTATCAGGGTAGTATATACCGGGTAATTACTGTATCAGGGTAGTATATACCGGGTAATCACTGTATCAGGGTAGTATATACTGGGTAATTACTGTTTCAGGGTAGTATATGCCGGGTAATCACTGTAGCAGAGTAGTATATACCGGGTAATTACTGTATCAGGGTAGTATATACCGGGTAATTACTGTATCAGGGTAGTATATACCGGGTAATCACTGTATCAGGGTAGTATATACTGGGTAATTACTGTATCAGGGTAGTATATACCGGGTAATTACTGTATCAGGGTAGTATATACCGGGTAATCACTGTAGCAGAGTAGTATATGCCGGGAAATCACTGTATCAGGGTAGTATATACCGGGAAATCACTGTATCAGGGTAGTATATGCCGGATAATCACTGTATCAGGGTAGTATATGCCGGGTAATTACTGTAGCAGAGTAGTATATTATACCGGGTAATTACTGTATCAGGGTAGTATATACCGGGTAATCACTGTAGCAGAGTAGTATATGCCGGGTAATTACTGTAGCAGAGTAGTATATGCCGGGTAATCACTGTATCAGGGTAGTATATACCGGGTAATTACTGTATTAGGGTAGTATATACCGGGTAATCACTGTATCAGGGTATTATATACCGGGTAATTAATGTATGAGGGTAGTATATACCGGGTAATCACTGTATCAGTGTAGTATATGCCGGGTAATTACTGTAGCAGAGTAGTATATACCGGGTAATCACTGTAGCAGAGTAGTATATACCGGATAATCACTGTATCAGGGTAGTATATACCGAGAAATTACTGTAGCAGAGTAGTATAATATTATACCGGGTAATTACTGTATCAGGGTAGTATATACCGGGTAATTACTGTATCAGGGTAGTATATGCCAGGTAATCACTGTAGCAGAGTAGTATATACCGGGTAATCACTGTATCAGGGTAGTATATGCGGGGTAATCACTGTAGCAGAGTAGTATATACCGGGTAATTACTGTATCAGGGTAGTATATACCGGGTAATTACTGTATCAGGGTAGTATATACCGGGTAATCACTGTATCAGGGTAGTATATACCGGGTAATTACTGTATCAGGGTAGTATATACCGGGTAATTACTGTATCAGGGTAGTATATACCGGGTAATCACTGTAGCAGTGTTGTATATGCCGGGAAATCACTGTAGCAGGATAGTATATGCCGGGAAATCACTGAATCAGAGTAGTATATGCCGGATAATTACTGTAGCAGAGTAGTATATGCCGGGTAATTACTGTCTCAGAGTAGTATATGCCGGGTAATCACTGTATCAGTGTAGTATATACCGGGTAATCAATGTATCAGGGTATTATATACCGGGTAATTACTGTATGAGGGTAGTATATACCGGGTAATCACTGTAGCAGAGTAGTATATACCGGGTAGTTACTGTATCAGGGTAGTGTATACCGGGTAATTACTGTATCAGGGTAGTATATACCGGGTAATCACTGTAGCAGAGTAGTATATGCCGGGAAATCACTGTATCAGGGTAGTATATACCGGGAAATCACTGTATCAGGGTAGTATATGCCGGGTAATCACTGTATCAGGGTAGTATATGCCGGGAAATCACTGTAGCAGAGTAGTATATGCCGGGAAATCACTGTAGCAGGATAGTATATGCCGGGAAATCACTTTATCAGGGTAGTATATGCCGGGTAATCACTGTAGCAGAGTAGTATATACCGGGTAATTACTGAATCAGGGTAGTATATACCGGGTAATCACTGTATCAGGGTAGTATATACCGGGTAATTACTGTATTAGGGTAGTATATACCGGGTAATCACTGTATTAGTGTAGTATATGCCGGGTAATTACTGTAGCAGAGTAGTATATACCGGGTAATCACTGTAGCAGAGTAGTATATACCGGATAATCACTGTATCAGGGTAGTATTTACCGAGAAATTACTGTAGCAGAGTAGTATAATATTATACCGGGTAATTACTGTATCAGGGTAGTATATACCGGGTAATCACTGTATCAGGGTAGTATATACCGGGTAATTACTGTATCAGGGTAGTATATACCGGGTAATTACTGTATCAGGGTAGTATATACCGGGTAATCACTGTAGCAGTGTTGTATTTGCCGGGAAATCACTGTAGCAGGATAGTATATGCCGGGAAATCACTGAATCAGAGTAGTATATGGGATAATTACTGTAGCAGAGTAGTATATGCCGGGTAATTACTGTCTCAGAGTAGTATATGCCGGGTAATCACTGTATCAGGGTAGTATATACCGGGTAATCAATGTATCAGGGTATTATATACCGGGTAATTACTGTATGAGGGTAGTATATACCGGGTAATCACTGTAGCAGAGTAGTATATACCGGGTAGTTACTGTATCAGGGTAGTGTATACCGGGTAATTACTGTATCAGGGTAGTATATACCGGGTAATCACTGTAGCAGAGTAGTATATGCCGGGAAATCACTGTATCAGGGTAGTATATACCGGGAAATCACTGTATCAGGGTAGTATATGCCGGGTAATCACTGTATCAGGGTAGTATATGCCGGGAAATCACTGTAGAAGAGTAGTATATGCCGGGAAATCACTGTAGCAGGATAGTATATGCCGGGAAATCACTTTATCAGGGTAGTATATGCCGGGTAATCACTGTAGCAGAGTAGTATATACCGGGTAATTACTGAATCAGGGTAGTATATACCGGGTAATCACTGTATCAGGGTAGTATATACCGGGTAATTACTGTATTAGGGTAGTATATACCGGGTAATCACTGTATTAGTGTAGTATATGCCGGGTAATTACTGTAGCAGAGTAGTATATACCGGGTAATCACTGTAGCAGAGTAGTATATACCGGATAATCACTGTATCAGGGTAGTATTTACCGAGAAATTACTGTAGCAGAGTAGTATAATATTATACCGGGTAATTACTGTATCAGGGTAGTATATACCGGGTAATCACTGTATCAGAGTAGTATATACCGGGTAATTACTGTATCAGGGTAGTATATACCGGGTAATCACTGTATCAGGGTAGTATATACCGGGTAATCACTGTATTAGGGTAGTATATACCGGCTAATTACTATATCAGGGTAGTATATACCGGGTAATTACTGTATCAGGGTAGTATATACAGGGTAATCACTGTAGCATAGTAGTATATGCCGGGAAATCACTGTAGCTGAGTAGTATATGCCGGGTAATTACTGTAGCAGAGTAGTATATACCGGGTAATCACTGTAACAGAGTAGTATATACTGGGTAGTCATTGTAGCAGAGTAGTATATACCGGGTAATCACTGTATCAGGGTAGTATATGCCGGGTAATCACTGTAGCAGAGTAGTATATACCGGGTAATTACTGTATCAGGGTAGTATATACCGGGTAATTACTGTATCAGGGTAGTATATACCGGGTAATCACTGTATCAGGGTAGTATATACCGGGTAATTACTGTATCAGGGTAGTATATACCGGGTAATTACTGTATCAGGGTAGTATATACCGGGTAATCACTGTAGCAGAGTAGTATATGCCGGGAAATCACTGTATCAGGGTAGTATATACCGGGAAATCACTGTATCAGGGTAGTATATGCCGGGTAATCACTGTATCAGGGTAGTATATGCCGGGAAATTACTGTAGCAGAGTAGTATATACCGGGTAATCACTGTATCAGGGTAGTATATGCCGGGTAATCACTGTATCAGAGTAGTATATACCGGGTAATCACTGTAGCAGAGTAGTATATGCCGGGTAATCACTGTATCAGAGTAGTATATACCGGGTAATTACTGTAGCAGAGTAGTATATACCGGGTAATCACTGTATCAGGGTAGTATATACCGGGTAATTACTGTATGAGGGTAGTATATACCGGGTAATCACTGTATCAGGGTAGTATATGCCGGGTAATCACTGTATCAGGGTAGTATATACCGGGTAATCACTGTATCAGTGTAGTATATGCCGGGTAATTACTGTAGCAGAGTAGTATATACCGGGTAATTACTGTATCAGGGTAGTATATACCGGGTAATCACTGTATCAGGGTAGTATATACCGGGTAATTACTGTATCAGGGTAGTATATACCGGGTAATTACTGTATCAGGGTAGTATATACCGGGTAATCACTGTAGTAGGTGTATATGCCGGGAAATCACTGTAGCAGGATAGTATATGCCGGGAAATCACTGTATCAGAGTAGTATATGCCGGGTAATCACTGTATTAGGGTAGTATATGCCGGGAAATCACTGTAGCAGAGTAGTATATGCCGGCTAATTACTGTAGCAGAGTAGTATATGCCGGGTAATTACTGTAGCAGAGTAGTATATGCCGGGTAATCACTGTATCAGGGTAGTATATACCGGGTAATCAATGTATCAGGGTATTATATACCGGGTAATTACTGTATGAGGGTAGTATATACCGGGTAATCACTGTAGCAGAGTAGTATATGCCGGGAAATCACTGTATCAGGGTAGTATATACCGGGTAATCACTGTATCAGGGTAATATATATCGGGAAATTACTGTAGCAGAGTAGTATATACCGGGTAATTACTGTATCAGGGTAGTATATACCGGGTAATCTCTGTATCAGAGTAGTATATACCGGGTAATTACTGTATCAGGGTAGTATATGCCGGGAAATCACTGTAGCAGAGTAGTATATGCCGGCTAATTACTGTAGCAGGATAGTATATGCCGGGAAATCACTGTATCAGAGTAGTATATGCCGGGTAATCACTGTATCTGGGTAGTATATGCCGGGAAATCACTGTAGCAGAGTAGTATATGCCGGCTAATTACTGTAGCAGAGTAGTATATGCCGGGTAATTACTGTAGCAGAGTAGTATATGCCGGGTAATCACTGTATCAGGGTAGTATATACCGGGTAATTACTGTATCAGGGTAGTATATACCGGGTAATCACTGTATCAGGGTAGTATATACCGGGTAATTACTGTATCAGGGTAGTATATACCGGGTAATTACTGTATCAGGGTAGTATATGCCGGGTAATCACTGTAGCAGAGTAGTATATGCCGGCTAATACCGCTAATTACTGTAGCAGGATAGTATATGCCGGGAAATCACTGTATCAGAGTAGTATATGCCGGGTAATCACTGTATCTGGGTAGTATATGCCGGGAAATCACTGTAGCAGAGTAGTATATGCCGGCTAATTACTGTAGCAGAGTGGTATATGCCGGGTAATTACTATAGCAGAGTAGTATATGCCGGGTAATCACTGTATCAGGGTAGTATATGCCGGGTAATTACTGTAGCAGAGTAGTATATACCGGGTAATCACTGTAGCAGAGTAGTATATACCGGGTAATCACTGTATCAGGGTAGTATATACCGGGAAATTACTGTAGCAGAGTAGTATAATATTATACCGGGTAATTACTGTATCAGGGTAGTATATACCGGGTAATCACTGTAGCAGAGTAGTATATGCCGGGTAATTACTGTAGCAGAGTAGTATATGCCGGGTAATCACTGTATCAGGGTAGTATATACCGGGTAATTACTGTATTAGGGTAGTATATACCGGGTAATCACTGTATCAGGGTATTATATACCGGGTAATTACTGTATGAGGGTAGTATATACCGGGTAATCACTGTATCAGTGTAGTATATGCCGGGTAATTACTGTAGCAGAGTAGTATATACCGGGTAATCACTGTAGCAGAGTAGTATATACCGGTAATCACTGTATCAGGGTAGTATATACCGGGAAATTACTGTAGCAGAGTAGTATAATATTATACCGGGTAATTACTGTATCAGGGTAGTATATACCGAGTAATCACTGTATCAGAGTAGTATATACCGGGTAATTACTGTATCAGGGTAGTATATGCCGGGTAATCACTGTAGCAGAGTAGTATATACCGGGTAATCACTGTATCAGGGTAGTATATGCCGGGTAATCACTGTAGCAGAGTAGTATATACCGGGTAATTACTGTATCAGGGTAGTATATACCGGGTAATTACTGTATCAGGGTAGTATATACCGGGTAATCACTGTATCAGGGTAGTATATACCGGGTAATTACTGTATCAGGGTAGTATATACCGGGTAATTACTGTATCAGGGTAGTATATATCGGGTAATCACTGTAGCAGAGTAGTATATGCCGGGAAATCACTGTATCAGGGTAGTATATACCGGGAAATCACTGTATCAGGGTAGTATATGCCGGGTAATCACTGTATAAGGGTAGTATATGCCGGGAAATCACTGTAGCAGAGTAGTATATTCCGGGAAATCACTGTAGCAGAATAGTATATGCCGGGAAATCACTGTAGCAGAATAGTATATGCCGGGAAATCACTGTATCAGAGTAGTATATGCCGGGTAATCACTGTATCAGGGTAGTATATGCCGGGAAATCACTGTAGCAGAGTAGTATATGCCGGCTAATTACTGTAGCAGAGTAGTATATGCCGGGTAATTACTGTAGCAGAGTAGTATATGCCGGGTAATCACTGTATCAGGGTAGTATATACCGGGTAATCAATGTATCAGGGTATTATATACCGGGTAATTACTGTATGAGGGTAGTATATACCGGGTAATCACTGTAGCAGAGTAGTATATGCCGGCAAATCACTGTATCAGGGTAGTATATACCGGGTAATCACTGTATCAGGGTAATATATATCGGGAAATTACTGTAGCAGAGTAGTATAATATTATACCGGGTAATTACTGTATCAGAGTAGTATATACCGGGTAATCTCTGTATCAGAGTAGTATATACCGGGTAATTACTGTATCACGGTAGTATATGCCGGGAAATCACTGTATCAGAGTAGTATATGCCGGGTAATCACTGTATCAGGGTGGTATATGCCGGGTAATTACTGTAGCAAAGTAGTATATACCGGGTAATCACTGTAGCAGAGTAGTATATACCGGGTAATCACTGTATCAGGGTAGTATATACCGGGAAATTACTGTAGCAGAGTAGTATAATATTATACCGGGTAATTACTGTATCAGGGTAGTATATACCGGGTAATCACTGTATCAGAGTAGTATATACCGGGTAATTACTGTATCAAGGTAGTATATGCCAGGTAATCACTGTAGCAGGGTAGTATATGCCGGGTAATCAATGTAGCAGAGTAGTATATACCGGGTAATTACTGTATCAGGGTAGTATATACCGGGTAATTACTGTATCAGGGTAGTATATACCGGGTAATCACTGTATCAGGGTAGTATATACCGGGTAATTACTGTATCAGGGTAGTATATACCGGGTAATTACTGTATCAATGTAGTATATACCGAGTAATCACTGTAGCAGAGTAGTATATGCCGGGAAATCACTGTATCAGGGTAGTATATACCGGGAAATCACTGTATCAGGGTAGTATATGCCGGGAAATCACTGTAGCAGAGTAGTATATACCGGGTAATTACTGTATCAGGGTAGTATATACCGGGTAATTACTGTATCAGGGTAGTATATACCGGGTAATCACTGTATCAGGGTAGTATATACCGGGTAATTACTGTATCAGGGTAGTATATACCGGGTAATTACTGTATCAATGTAGTATATACCGAGTAATCACTGTAGCAGAGTAGTATATGCCGGGAAATCACTGTATCAGGGTAGTATATACCGGGAAATCACTGTATCAGGGTAGTATATGCCGGGAAATCACTGTATCAGAGTAGTATATGCCGGGTAATCACTGTATCAGGGTAGTATATGCCGGGAAATCACTGTAGCAGAGTAGTATATACCTGGTAATTACTGTATGAGGGTAGTATATACCGGGTAATCACTGTATCAGGGTAGTATATGCCGGGTAATTACTGTAGCAGAGTAGTACATACCGAGTAATCACTGTAGCAGGGTAGTATATACCGGGTAATCACTGTAGCAGGGTAGTATATACTGGGTAATTACTGTATCAGGGTAGTATATGGCGAGAAATATGTGTAGAATAATATTGCTGTAATGTGTAAGGACTATTCTTTTCTTATCGGAAATATTTGTATTGGTCCTATTAAGAAATATGTTTTAAGTTCTGTGGGGTTTTTTCTTAGAGACCTTCTAATAGTGTTGGTTCAATTAATTCCACTGTATATATTTCACTACAAATATTTAGTGCACAGTATTTGACAGGACTCAGGGTCTCGTAAATAGGTACATAGCTTAACATTCTAACTATGTATTAATATCTGGTTGTGGTGGTGATGAAGTTGTGCCCTTTACTAATGATGTGGCAATATTACTCCAGCATACCTGGCCAAGTATAGGATCCTTCGATGAAGCTTTTAACTCAACTCGAACATCGTTCGTGTAGAAGTAATAATGGTGCAATACAGCCTGCCTGGCTATTACATTTATTTAACGTCGCCACCGCATAAATGCATTTGGGCGAAGTTTTCTAAGAGGATTAAAATACACATCATCTAAAAGTGATAGTTTTGCCTATCATAAGTATTGTAACTAGATGCTTAGAGAGGGCTATGAGTGCTGTTGTGATATCAGTGTGTGTTCAGTTTTCATATCTCCGACTGTCGCTCACACACGGGAATTTGTGCCAGCGATAGTCGGGGGTAGACCGGGTGAATACAATACCCGGTGCATGTATACTTCTAAGATGTTTAAGACTACATATATGTTGTTCCCATTTCTACTACGGCTATGTGAAGATAATACCATGTTACATTGTGCAATGTCGCATTATACTATAATACTGTGTTCGACATGCCAGTCTTGCACCCATATCAATCCAGCATCACACTTTTGATATTATCATTACAAAGTTATGTAATAAAATACTTTTATGTAAGACTACGATGTTTAAAACATGTGTACTATGGTAATACCATAAATATTAAGACTATGTGGACTGTATTAATGTATACCTGTACTAATGTACTAAGATAGTTCATAACTGTTGTCCGAGTACATATTATTATAACCTGTCATACATATATATATATATAGCCGGTAATAACAGATCTCCCATATACATGTACAAAAGTCTAAGACTATGAAACATGATTTTTGAGAGGTGACATGATTTGAATGATATAAACCGGGGTATATATTGTTCATTTTTATAATATAATATTATGATGGCTCATTATATAACTCTGATACATCATGGTATAAATGAACCAGGGTTAGTATGGATGTTGTTTTTCCCTAGGCCATATACTGTTCCGCCTAGCACAAACATCTTCCCTGCATTGTCTTCTATATTCTAGCAGATCATAATAAAGCATACTATAACTGTAAGGTAATACTGTAAGTGTGTATTTTAAACTATATTGCTTCCTGATGCATTCCCATTATAAGCCACTTACTCTAAATATATACTAGTGACGGGGAATGTTAATATGAACATATGTCTCAAGTTTCTTGCAAAAATGTTCCTTTATCCCTGGAATTATGCTAGGATATTAGAGGAAATTTCAATTATCGTTTCTTGTCACCTTTTTATGTAATTCTTCATTATCCAAAAACATGCAAGAGTCCAGTTTAATTTAGTTAAATTAGTATATGTATCAACAGTATGACAGCAAACAGCCTAGCTATGTGAATAGTATCGTCGCGAATAATGTGTGCTGTCGTTTCCCGAATAAACAAGCATAAACAACGGAACCGGATTACTGCCATACGGGATTTTCATTCGACAAGGATCTACGGTTATTATTTGTTTGGCTATTACCTGTGTGACTGTTTTTAATGTAAATAGTTAAGTATATTTTAAAAATTATTACAATGTTACTGGTCCTACTAAGGTGACCGTTGGATTTGCTAGGGAAGTGTATTTTAATGTACAGCAGTCACAAAGATAAATAGATAATATTTTATAAAAAATGACCGCATTACATGGGAAATATACACTGACATAGTTACAAACCGACATGGTTACACAATGACATAGTTTCAAACTGACATGGTTATACACTGACATGGTTACAAACCGACATGATTACATACCGACATGGTTATACACTGACATGGTTACATACCGACATGGTTATACACTGACATGGTTATACACAGACATGGTTACATACCGACATGGTTATACACTGACATGGTTACATACCGACATGGTTTTACACTGACATGATTACATACCGACATGGTTACATACCGACATGGTTATTCACTGACATGGATGCATACCGACATGGTTATACACTGACATGGTTACATACCGACATGGTTATACACTGATATGGTTATACACCGACATGGTTATACACTGACATGGTTATACAATTACATGGTTATACACTGACATGGTTACAAACCGACATGGTTACATACCGACATGGTTATACACTGACATGGTTACATACCGACATGGTTATACACTGACATGGTTGCATACCGACATGGTTATACACTGACATGGTTATACATTGACATGGTTATACACTGACATGGTTACATACCGACATAGCTATACACTGACATGGTTACATACAGACATGGTTATACACTGACATGGTTATACATTGACATGGTTATACACTGACATGGTTATACACCGACATGGTTATACACTGACATGGTTATACACTGACATGGTTATACACTGACATGGTTGCATACCGACATGGTTATACACTGACATGGTTATACATTGACATGGTTATACACTGACATGGTTATACACCGACATGGTTATACACTGACATGGTTATACACTGACATGGTTATACACTGACATGGTTACATACCGACATGGTTATACACTGACATGGTTATACACTGACATGGTTACATACCGACATGGTTATACACTGACATGGTTATACACCGACATGGTTATACACTGACATGATTATACACTGACATGGTTATACACTGACATGGTTACATACCGACATGGTTATACACTAACATGGTGATACACTGACATGGATACATACCGACATGGTTATACACCGACATGGTTATACACTGACATGGTTATACACTGACATGGTTACACACTGACATGGTTATACACTGACATAGTTATACACTGACATGGTTACATACCGACATGGTTATACACTGACATGGTTATACACTGACGTGGTTACATACCGACATGGTTATACACTGACATGGTTACATACCGACATGGTTATACACTGACATGGTAATACACTGACATGGTTACATACCGACATGGTTATACACTGACATGGTTATACACTGACATGGATACATACCGACATGGTTAAACACTGACATGGTTACATACCGACATGGTTATACACTGACATGGTTACATACTGACATGGTTACATACCGACATGGTTAAATACCAACATGGTTATACATTGATATGGTTATACACTGACATGGTTACATACCGACATGGTTAAACACTGACATGGTTACATACCGACATGGTTATACACTGATATGGATACATACCGACATGGTTATACACTGACATGGTTACATACCGACATGGTTACATACCGACATGGTTATAAACTGACATGGTTACATACCGACATGGTTATACACTGACATGGTTACATACCGACTTGGTTACATACGGACATGGTTATACACTGACATGGATACATATCGACATGGTTATACACTGACATGGTTACATACCGACATGGTTATACACTGACATGGATACATACCGACATGGTTATACACTGACATGGTTACATACCGACATGGTTATACACTAACATGGTTACATACCGACATGGTTATACACTGACATGGATACATACCGACCTGGTTATACACTGACATGGTTACATACCGACATGGTTATACACTGACATGGTTGCATACCGACATGGTTATACACTGACATGGTTAAATACCGACATGGTTATACACTGACATGGTTACATAACGACATGGTTATACACTGATATGGTTACATACCGACATGGTTATACACTGACATAGATACATACCGACATGGTTATACACTGACATGGTTACATACCGACATGGTTATACACCGACATGGTTATACACTGACATGGTTATACACCAACATGGTTATACACTGACATGGTTATACACTGACATGGTTATACACTGACATGGTTACATACCGACATGGTTACATACTGACATTGTTATACACTGACATGGTTATACACCGACATGGTTGCATAACAACATGGTTATACACTGACATGGTTACACACTGACATGGTTATACACTGACATGGTTACATACCGACATGGTTATACACTGACATTGTTATATACCGACATGGTTATACACTGACATGGTTACATACCGACATGGTTACACACCGACATGGTTATACACTGACATGGTTACATACCGACATGGTTACACACCGACATGGTTATACACTGACATGGTTACATACCGACATGGTTATACACTGACATTGTTACATACCGAAATGGTTATACACTGACATAGTTATATACCGACATGGTTATACACTTAAATGGTTACATACTGACATGGTTATACACTGACATGGTTATATACCGACATGGTTATACACTGACATGGTTATACACTGACATGATTACATACCGACATGGTTATACACTGACATGGTTATACACTGACATGGTTACATACCGACATGGTTAAACACTGACATGGTTATACACCGAAATGGTTATACACTTACATGGTTACATACCAACATGGTATACACTGACATGGTTATACACTGACATGGTTATACACTGACATGGTTATACACTGACATGGTTACATACCGACATGGTTATACACTGACATAGTTATACACTGACATGGTTACATACCGACATGGTTAAACACTGACATGGTTATACACCGAAATGGTTATACACTTACATGGTTACATACCGACATGGTTATACACTGACATGGTTATACACTGACATGGTTATACACTGACATGGTTATACACTGACATGGTTATACACTGACATGGTTATACACTGACATGATTATATACTGACATGGATACATACATGGTTATACACTGATATGGTTATACACTGACATGGTTATATACTGACATGGTTATACATTGACATGGTTATACACTGACATGATTACATACCGACATGGTTATACACTGACATGGTAATACACTGACATGGTTACATACCGACATAGTTATACACTGACATGGTAATACACTGACATGGTTATACACTGACATGGTTATGCACTGACATGGTTATACACTTACATGGTTACATACCGACATGGTTATACACTGACAGGGTTACATACCGACATGGTTATACACTGACATGGTTACATATGGACATGGTTATACACTGACATTGTTACATACCGACATGGTTATACACTGACATGGTTATACACTGACATGGATACATACCGACATGGTTAAACACTGACATGGTTACATACCGACATGGCTATACACTGACATGGTTACATACTGACATGGTTACATACCGACATGGTTACATAACAACATGGTTATACACTGATATGGTTATACACTGACATGATTACATACCGACATGGATAAACACTGACATGGTTACATACCGACATGGTTACATATCGACATGGTTAAACACTAACATGGTTACATACCGACATGGTTATACATTTATATGGATACATACCGACATGGTTTTACACTGACATGGTTACATACCGACATGGTTACATACCGACATGGTTATACTCTGACATGGTTACATACCGACATGTTTATACACTGACATGGTTACATACCGACATGGTTACATACCGACATGGTTATACACTGACATGGATACATACCGACATGTTTATACACTGACATGGTTACATACCGACATGGTTATGCACTGACATGGTTGCATACCGACATGGTTATGCACTGAAATGGTTACATACCGACATGGTTATACACTGACATGGTTACATACCGACATGGTTATACACTGACATGGTTACATACCGACATGGTTATACACTGACATGGTTACATACCGACATGGTTATACACTGACATGGTTACATACCGACATGGTTATACACTGACATGGTTACCTACCGACATGGTTATACACTGACATGGATACATACCAACATGATTATACACTGACATGGTTACATACCGACATGGTTATACACTGAAATGGTTACATACCGACATGGATATACACTGACATGGATACATACCGACATGGTTATACACTGACATGGTTACATACCGACATGGTTATACACTGACATGGTTGCATACCGACATGGTTATATACTGACATGGTTACATACCGACATGGTTATACACTGACATAGATACACACCGACATGGTTATACACTGACATGGTTACATACCGACATGGTTATACACTGACATGGATGCATACCGACAGGGTTGCACACTAACAAGGTTATACACTGACATGGTTACATACCGACATGGTTACACACCGACATGGTTATACACTGACATGGTTATACACTGACATGGTTATACACTGACATGGTTATACACTGACATGGTTACATACCGACATGGTTATACACTGACATGGTTATACACTGACATGTTTATACATTGACATGGTTACATACCGACATGGTTATACACTGACATTGTTATATACCGACATGGTTATACACTGACATGGTTACATACCGACATGGTTACACACCGACATGGTTATACACTGACATTGTTACATACCGACATGGTTATACACTGACATAGTTATATACCGACATGGTTATACACTTAAATGGTTACATACCGACATGGTTATACACTGACATGGTTACATACCGACATGGTTATACACTGACATGGTTATACACTGACATGGTTACATACCGACATGGTTATACACTGACATGGTTACATACTGACATGGTTACATACCGACATGGTTATACACTGACATGGTTACATACCGACATGGTTATACACTGACATGGTTATACACTGACATGGTTATACACTGACATGGTTATACACTGACATGGTTATACACTGACATGGTTATACACTGACATGGTTACATACCGACATGGTTATACACTGACATGGTTATACACTGACATGGTTATACACTGACATGGTTATACACTGACATGCTTATACACTGACATGGTTATACACTGACATGGTTATACACTGACATGGTTATACACTGACATGGTTATACACTGACATGGTTATACACTGACATGCTTATACACTGACATGGTTATACACTGACATGGTTACATACCGACATGGTTATACACTGACATGGATATACACTGACATGGTTATACACTTACATTGTTAAATACCGACATGGTTATACACTGACATGGTTATACACTGACATGGTTATACACTGACATGGTTACATAACGACATGGTTATACACTGACATGGTTATACACTGACATGGTTATACACTTACATGGTTATACACTGACATGGTTACATACCGACATGGTTATACACTGACATGGTTATACACTGACATGGTTATACACTGACATGGTTATACACTGACATGGTTATACACTGACATGGTTATAC
>JABXNX010003619.1:0-25705 GCA_014843695.1 Archivesica marissinica | reverse complement strand
GTCAGTATGTCCAAGTTGCTGCTGTATCATCTGTCTGTCAGTCAGTATGTCCAAGTTGTTGCTGTATCATCTGTCTGTCAGTCAGTATGTCCAAGTTGCTGCTGTATCATCTGTCTGTCCGTCAGTATGTCCAAGTTGCTGCTGTATCATCTGTCTGTCCGTCAGTATGTCCAAGTTGTTGCTGTATCGTCAGTATGTCCAAGTTGCTGCTGTATCGTCTGTCAGTCAGTATGTCCAAGTTGCTGCTGTATCGTCTGTCTGTCCAAGTTGTTGCTGTATCGTCAGTATGTCCAAGTTGCTGCTGTATCATCTGTCTGTCAGTCAGTATGTCCAAGTTGCTGCTGTATCATCTGTCTGTCAGTCAGTATGTCCAAGTTGCTGCTGTATCATCTGTCTGTCAGTCAGTATGTCCAAGTTGCTGCTGTATCATCTGTCTGTCAGTCAGTATGTCCAAGTTGCTGCTGTATCTTGTCGTCAGTATGTCCAAGTTGCTGCTGTATCGTCTGTCTGTCAGTCAGTA
This sequence comes from Archivesica marissinica, assembly GCA_014843695.1. NCBI lineage: Eukaryota > Metazoa > Mollusca > Bivalvia > Venerida > Vesicomyidae > Archivesica > Archivesica marissinica. The sequence goes on along the minus strand of JABXNX010003619.1, from coordinate 25,185 downwards.
TGTCCAAGTTGCTGCTGTATCGTCTGTCTGTCCGTCAGTATGTCCAAGTTGCTGCTGTATCGTCTGTCTGTCTCAGTATTCAAGTTGCTGCTGTATCGTCAGTATGTCCAAGTTGCTGCTGTATCATCTGTCTGTCGTCAGTATGTCCAAGTTGCTGCTGTATCATCTGTCTGTCCGTCAGTATGTCCAAGTTGCTGCTGTATCATCTGTCTGTCCGTCAGTATGTCCAAGTTGCTGCTGTATCATCTGTCTGTCAGTCAGTATGTCCAAGTTGCTGCTGTATCATCTGTCTGTCCGTCAGTATGTCCAAGTTGCTGCTGTATCATCTGTCTGTCGTCAGTATGTCCAAGTTGCTGCTGTATCATCTGTCTGTCAGTCAGTATGTCCAAGTTGCTGCTGTATCATCTGTCTGTCCGTCAGTATGTCCAAGTTGCTGCTGTATCATCTGTCTGTCCGTCAGTATGTCCAAGTTGCTGCTGTATCATCTGTCTGTCAGTCAGTATGTCCAAGTTGCTGCTGTATCATCTGTCTGTCCGTCAGTATGTCCAAGTTGCTGCTGTATCATCTGTCTGTCAGTCAGTATGTCCAAGTTGCTGCTGTATCATCTGTCTGTCAGTCAGTATGTCCAAGTTGCTGCTGTATCATCTGTCTGTCCGTCAGTATGTCCAAGTTGCTGCTGTATCATCTGTCTGTCAGTCAGTATGTCCAAGTTGCTGCTGTATCATCTGTCTGTCAGTCAGTATGTCCAAGTTGCTGCTGTATCATCTGTCTGTCAGTCAGTATGTCCAAGTTGCTGCTGTATCGTCTGTCAGTCCCTCAGTATGTCCAAGTTGCTGCTGTATCATCTGTCTGTCCGTCAGTATGTCCAAGTTGCTGCTGTATCATCTGTCTGTCAGTTAGTATGTCCAAGTTGCTGCTGTATCATCTGTCTGTCCCTCAGTATGTCCAAATTGCTGCTGTATCATCTGTCTGTCAGTCAGTATGTCCAAGTAGCTGCTGTATCATCTGTCAGTATGTCCAAGTTGCTGCTGTATCATCTGTCAGTCAGTATGTCCAAGTTGCTGCTACATCATCTGTCTGTCAGTCAGTATGTCCAAGTTGCTGCTGTATCATCTGTCAGTATGTCCAAGTTGCTGCTGTATCGTCTGTCTGTCAGTCAGTATGTCCAAGTTGCTGCTGTATCGTCTGTCTGTCCGTCAGTATGTCCAAGTTGCTGCTGTATCATCTGTCTGTCCCTCAGTATGTCCAAGTTGCTGCTGTATCATCTGTCTGTCAGTCAGTATGTCCAAGTTGCTGCTGTATCATCTGTCTGTCCGTCAGTATGTCCAAGTTGCTGCTGTATCATCTGTCTGTCAGTCAGTATGTCCAAGTTGCTGCTGTATCATCTGTTTGTCAGTCAGTATGTCCAAGTTGCTGCTGTATCATCTGTCTGTCCCTCAGTATGTCCAAGTTGCTGCTGTATCATCTGTCTGTCAGTCAGTATGTCCAAGTTGCTGCTGTATCATCTGTCTGTCAGTCAGTATGTCCAAATTGCTGCTGTATCATCTGTCTGTCAGTCAGTATGTCCAAGTTGCTGCTGTATCGTCTGTCAGTCCCTCAGTATGTCCAAGTTGCTGCTGTATCATCTGTCTGTCCGTCAGTATGTCCAAGTTGCTGCTGTATCATCTGTCTGTCAGTTAGTATGTCCAAGTTGCTGCTGTATCATCTGTCTGTCCCTCAGTATGTCCAAATTGCTGCTGTATCATCTGTCTGTCAGTCAGTATGTCCAAGTAGCTGCTGTATCATCTGTCAGTATGTCCAAGTTGCTGCTGTATCATCTGTCAGTCAGTATGTCCAAGTTGCTGCTACATCATCTGTCTGTCAGTCAGTATGTCCAAGTTGCTGCTGTATCATCTGTCAGTATGTCCAAGTTGCTGCTGTATCATCTGTCTGTCAGTCAGTATGTCCAAGTTGCTGCTGTATCATCTATCTGTCAGTCAGTATGTCCAAGTTGCTGCTGTATCATCTGTCAGTCAGTATGTCCAAGTTGCTGCTGTATCATCTGTCTGTCAGTCAGTATGTCCAAGTTGTTGCTGTGTCGTCTGTCAGTCAGTATGTCCAAGTTGCTGCTGTATCGTCAATATGTCCAAGTTGCTGCTGTATCATCTGTCTGTCAGTCAGTATGTCCAAGTTGCTGCTGTATCATCTGTCAGTCAGTATGTCCAAGTTGCTGCTGTATCGTCTGTCTGTCCGTCAGTATGTCCAAGTTGTTGCTGTATCATCTGTCTGTCAGTCAGTATGTCCAAGTTGCTGCTGTATCATCTGTCAGTCAGTATGTCCAAGTTGCTGCTGTATATTCTGTCTGTCCGTCAGTATGTCCAAGTTGTTGCTGTATCGTCTGTCTGTCAGTATGTCCAAGTTGCTGGTGTATCATCTGTCTGTCCGTCAGTATGTCCAAGTTGCTGCTGTATCGTCTGTCTGTCCAAGATGCTGCTGTATCATCTGTCTGTCCGTCAGTATGTCCAAGTTGCTGCTGTATCGTCTGTCTGTCCAAGATGCTGCTGTATCGTCTGTCTGTCAGTCAGTATGTCCAAGTTGCTGCTGTATTATCTGTCTGTCCGTCAGTATGTCCAAGTTGCTGCTGTATCATCTGTCTGTCCGTCAGTATGTCCAAGTTGCTGTTGTATCGTCAGTATGTTCAAGTTGCTGCTGTATCGTCTGTCTGTCCGTCAGTATGTCCAAGTTGCTGCTGTATCGTCAGTATGTCCAAGTTGATGCTGTATCGTCCGTCTGTCCAAGTTGCTGCTGTATCGTCAGTATGTTCAAGTTGCTGCTGTATCGTCAGTATGTCCAAGTTGCTGCTGTATCGTCTGTCAGTCAGTATGTCCAAGTTGCTGGTGTATCATCTGTCTGTCCGTCAGTATGTCCAAGTTGCTGCTGTATCGTCTGTCTGTCCAAGATGCTGCTGTATCATCTGTCTGTCCGTCAGTATGTCCAAGTTGTTGCTGTATCGTCAGTATGTCCAAGTTGCTGCTGTATCGTCTGTCAGTCAGTATGTCCAAGTTGCTGCTGTATCGTCTGTCTGTCCAAGTTGTTGCTGTATCGTCAGTATGTCCAAGTTGCTGCTGTATCATCTGTCTGTCAGTCAGTATGTCCAAGTTGCTGCTGTATCGTCTGTCTGTCAGTCAGTATGTCCAAGTTGCTGCTGTATTATCTGTCTGTCCGTCAGTATGTCCAAGTTGCTGCTGTATCATCTGTCTGTCCGTCAGTATGTCCAAGTTGCTGCTGTATCGTCAGTATGTCCAAGTTGCTGCTGTATCGTCTGTCTGTCCGTCAGTATGTCCAAGTTGCTGCTGTATCGTCAGTATGTCCAAGTTGCTGCTGTATCGTCTGTCAGTCAGTATGTCCAAGTTGCTGCTGTATCGTCTGTCTGTCCAAGTTGTTGCTGTATCGTCAGTATGTCCAAGTTGCTGCTGTATCATCTGTCTGTCAGTCAGTATGTCCAAGTTGCTGCTGTATCATCTGTCTGTCAGTCAGTATGTCCAAGTTGCTGCTGTATCGTCTGTCTGTCCAAGATGCTGCTGTATCATCTGTCTGTCCGTCAGTATGTCCAAGTTGTTGCTGTATCGTCAGTATGTCCAAGTTGCTGCTGTATCGTCTGTCAGTCAGTATGTCCAAGTTGCTGCTGTATCGTCTGTCTGTCCAAGTTGTTGCTGTATCGTCAGTATGTCCAAGTTGCTGCTGTATCATCTGTCTGTCAGTCAGTATGTCCAAGTTGCTGCTGTATCATCTGTCTGTCAGTCAGTATGTCCAAGTTGCTGCTGTATCGTCTGTCTGTCCAAGTTGCTGCTGTATCATCTGTCTGTCTGCTGTATCTGTGTGTATATGTCCAAGTTGCTGCTGTATCTAGTCAGTATGTCCAAGTTGCTGCTGTATCATCTATCTGTCAGTCAATATGTCCAAGTTGCTGCTGTATCATCTGTCTGTCAGTCAGTATGTCCAAGTTGCTGCTGTATCATCTGTCAGTCAGTATGTCCAAGTTGCTGCTGTATCGTCTGTCTGTCAGTCAGTATGTCCAAGTTGCTGCTGTATCGTCTGTCTGTCCGTCAGTATGTCCAAGTTGTTGCTGTATCATCTGTCTGTCAGTCAGTATGTCCAAGTTGCTGCTGTATCATCTGTCAGTCAGTATGTCCAAGTTGCTGCTGTATCATCTGTCTGTCCGTCAGTATGTCCAAGTTGTTGCTGTATCGTCTGTCTGTCAGTCAGTATGTCCAAGTTGCTGCTGTATATTCTGTCTGTCCGTCAGTATGTCCAAGTTGTTGCTGTGTCGTCTGTCAGTCAGTATGTCCAAGTTGCTGGTGTATCATCTGTCTGTCCGTCAGTATGTCCAAGTTGCTGCTGTATCGTCTGTCTGTCCAAGATGCTGCTGTATCGTCTGTCTGTCAGTCAGTATGTCCAAGTTGCTGCTGTATTATCTGTCTGTCCGTCAGTATGTCCAAGTTGCTGCTGTATCATCTGTCTGTCCGTCAGTATGTCCAAGTTGCTGCTGTATCGTCAGTATGTTCAAGTTGCTGCTGTATCGTCTGTCTGTCCGTCAGTATGTCCAAGTTGCTGCTGTATCGTCAGTATGTCCAAGTTGATGCTGTATCGTCTGTCTGTCCAAGTTGCTGCTGTATCGTCAGTATGTTCAAGTTGCTGCTGTATCGTCAGTATGTCCAAGTTGCTGCTGTATCGTCAGTATGTCCAAGTTGATGCTGTATCGTCTGTCTGTCCAAGTTGCTGCTGTATCGTCAGTATGTTCAAGTTGCTGCTGTATCGTCTGTCTGTCCGTCAGTATTTCCAAGTTGCTGCTGTATCATCAGTATGTCCAAGTTGATGCTGTATCGTCAGTATGTCCAAGTTGCTGCTGTATCGTTCAGTATGTTCAAGTTGCTGCTGTATCGTCTGTCTGTCCGTCAGTATGTTCAAGTTGCTGCTGTATCGTCAGTATGTCCAAGTTGATACTGTATCGTCTGTCTGTCCAAGTTGCTGCTGTATCGTCAGTATGTTCAAGTTGCTGCTGTATCGTCTGTCTGTCCGTCAGTATTTCCAAGTTGCTGCTGTATCATCAGTATGTCCAAGTTGATGCTGTATCGTCAGTATGTCCAAGTTGCTGCTGTATCGTTCAGTATGTTCAAGTTGCTGCTGTATCGTCTGTCTGTCCGTCAGTATATTCAAGTTGCTGCTGTATCGTCTGTCTGTCCGTCAGTATGTTCAAGTTGCTGCTGTATCATCTGTCAGTATGTCCAAGTTGCTGCTGTATCATCTGTCTGTCCGTCAGTATGTCCAAGTTGCTGCTGTATCGTCTGTCTGTCCAAGATGCTGCTGTATCGTCTGTCTGTCAGTCAGTATGTCCAAGTTGCTGCTGTATTATCTGTCTGTCCGTCAGTATGTCCAAGTTGCTGCTGTATCATCTGTCTGTCCGTCAGTATGTCCAAGTTGCTGTTGTATCGTCAGTATGTTCAAGTTGCTGCTGTATCGTCTGTCTGTCCGTCAGTATGTCCAAGTTGCTGCTGTATCGTCAGTATGTCCAAGTTGATGCTGTATCGTCCGTCTGTCCAAGTTGCTGCTGTATCGTCAGTATGTTCAAGTTGCTGCTGTATCGTCAGTATGTCCAAGTTGCTGCTGTATCGTCAGTATGTCCAAGTTGATGCTGTATCGTCTGTCTGTCCAAGTTGCTGCTGTATCGTCAGTATGTTCAAGTTGCTGCTGTATCGTCTGTCCGTCAGTATTTCCAAGTTGCTGCTGTATCATCAGTATGTCCAAGTTGATGCTGTATCGTCAGTATGTCCAAGTTGCTGCTGTATCGTTCAGTATGTTCAAGTTGCTGCTGTATCGTCTGTCTGTCCGTCAGTATGTTCAAGTTGCTGCTGTATCGTCTGTCTGTCCGTCAGTATGTTCAAGTTGCTGCTGTATCATCTGTCAGTATGTCCAAGTTGCTGCTGTATCATCTGTCTGTCCGTCAGTATGTTCAAGTTGATGCTGTATCGTCTGTCTGTCCGTCAGTATGTTCAAGTTGCTGCTGTATCATCCGTCAGTATGTCCAAGTTGCTGCTGTATCATCTATCTGTCCGTCAGTATGTTCAAGTTGATGCTGTATCGTCTGTCTGTCCGTCAGTATGTTCAAGTTGCTGCTGTATCATCTGTCTGTCCGTCAGTATGTCCAAGTTGCTGCTGTATCATATGTCTGTCCGTCAGTATGTTCAAGTTGATGCTGTATCATCTGTCTGTCCGTCAGTATGTCCAAGTTGCTGCTGTATCATCTGTCTGTCCGTCAGTATGTCCAAGTTGATGCTGTATCATCTATCTGTCAGTCAGTATGTCCAAGTTGCTGCTGTATCATCTGTCTGTCCGCCAGTATGTCCAAGATGCTGCTGTATCATCTGTCTGTCCGTCCGTCAGTATGTCCAAGTTGCTGCTGTATCGTCTGTCTGTCCAAGTTGCTGCTGTATCGTCAGTATGTTCAAGTTGCTGCTGTATCGTCTGTCTGTCCGTCAGTATGTCCAAGTTGTTGCTGTATCATCTGTCCGTCAGTATGTCCAAGTTGCTGCTATATCATCTGTCTGTCAGTCAGTATGTCCAAGTTGCTGCTGTATCATCTGTCTGTCAGTCAGTCAGTATGTCCAAGTTGCTGCTGTATCATCTGTCTGTCCCTTAGTATGTCCAAGTTGCTGCTGTATCGTCTGTCAGTCAGTATGTCCAAGTTGCTGCTGTATCATCTGTCAGTCAGTATGTCCAAGTTGCTGCTGTATCATCTGTCTGTCAGTCAGTATGTCCAAGTTGCTGCTGTATCATCTATCTGTCAGTCAGTATGTCCAAGTTGCTGCTGTATCATCTGTCTGTCAGTCAGTATGTCCAAGTTGCTGCTGTATCGTCTGTCTGTCAGTATGTCCAAGTTGTTGCTGTATCGTCAGTATGTCCAAGTTGCTGCTGTATCATCTGTCAGTCAGTATGTCCAAGTTGCTGCTGTATCATCTGTCTGTCAGTCAGTATGTCCAAGTTGCTGCTGTATCATCTGTCTGTCCGTCAGTATGTCCAAGTTGTTGCTGTATCATCTGTCTGTCCGTCAGTATGTCCAAGTTACTGCTGTATCATCTGTCAGTCAGTATGTCCAAGTTGCTGCTGTATCATCTGTCTGTCCGTCAGTATGTCCAAGTTGTTGCTGTATCATCTGTCTGTCCGTCAGTATGTCCAAGTTGTTGCTGTATCGTCTGTCAGTCAGTATGTCCAAGTTGCTGGTGTATCATCTGTCTGTCCGTCAGTATGTCCAAGTTGCTGCTGTATCGTCTGTCTGTCCAAGATGCTGCTGTATCATCTGTCTGTCCGTCAGTATGTCCAAGTTGTTGCTGTATCGTCAGTATGTCCAAGTTGCTGCTGTATCGTCTGTCAGTCAGTATGTCCAAGTTGCTGCTGTATCGTCTGTCTGTCCAAGTTGTTGCTGTATCGTCAGTATGTCCAAGTTGCTGCTGTATCATCTGTCTGTCAGTCAGTATGTCCAAGTTGCTGCTGTATCGTCTGTCAGTCAGTATGTCCAAGTTGCTGCTGTATCATCTGTCTGTCCAGTCAGTATGTCCAAGTTGCTGCTGTATCATCTGTCTGTCAGTCAGTATGTCCAAGTTGCTGCTGTATCGTCTGTCAGTCAGTATGTCCAAGTTGCTGCTGTATCGTCTGTCTGTCCAAGTTGTTGCTGTATCGTCAGTATGTCCAAGTTGCTGCTGTATCATCTGTCTGTCAGTCAGTATGTCCAAGTTGTTGCTGTATCGTCTGTCTGTCAGTCAGTATGTCCAAGTTGCTGCTGTATTATCTGTCTGTCCGTCAGTATGTCCAAGTTGCTGCTGTATCATCTGTCTGTCCGTCAGTATGTCCAAGTTGCTGCTGTATCGTCAGTATGTTCAAGTTGCTGCTGTATGGTCTGTCTGTCCGTCAGTATGTCCAAGTTGCTGCTGTATCGTCAGTATGTCCAAGTTGATGCTGTATCGTCTGTCTGTCCAAGTTGCTGCTGTATCGTCAGTATGTTCAAGTTGCTGCTGTATCGTCTGTCTGTCCGTCAGTATGTCCAAGTTGCTGCTGTATCGTCAGTATGTCCAAGTTGATGCTGTATCGTCTGTCTGTCTGTCCGTCAGTATGTCCAAGTTGCTGCTGTATCATCAGTATGTCCAAGTTGATGCTGTATCGTCAGTATGTCCAAGTTGCTGCTGTATCGTCAGTATGTTCAAGTTGCTGCTGTATCGTCTGTCTGTCCGTCAGTATGTTCAAGTTGCTGCTGTATCGTCTGTCTGTCCGTCAGTATTTTCAAGTTGCTGCTGTATCATCTGTCAGTATGTCCAAGTTGCTGCTGTATCGTCTGTCCGTCAGTATGTCCAAGTTGCTGCTGTATCATCTGTCTGTCCGTCAGTATGTTCAAGTTGATGCTGTATCATCTGTCTGTCCGTCAGTATGTCCAAGTTGCTGCTGTATCATCTGTCTGTCCGTCAGTATGTCCAAGTTGATGCTGTATCATCTATCTGTCCGTCAGTATGTCCAAGTTGCTGCTGTATCATCTGTCTGTCCGCCAGTATGTCCAAGATGCTGCTGTATCATCTGTCTGTCCGTCCGTCAGTATGTCCAAGTTGCTGCTGTATCGTCTGTCTGTCCAAGTTGCTGCTGTATCGTCAGTATGTTCAAGTTGCTGCTGTATCGTCTGTCTGTCCGTCAGTATGTCCAAGTTGCTGCTGTATCGTCTGTCTGTCCGTCAGTATGTCCAAGTTGCTGCTGTATCGTCAGTATGTCCAAGTTGCTGCTGTATCGTCTGTCTGTCCGTCCGTCAGTATGTCCAAGTTGCTGCTGTATCGTCTGTCTGTCCAAGTTGCTGCTGTATCGTCAGTATGTTCAAGTTGCTGCTGTATCGTCTGTCTGTCCGTCAGTATGTCCAAGTTGTTGCTGTATCATCTGTCCGTCAGTATGTCCAAGTTGCTGCTATATCATCTGTCTGTCAGTCAGTATGTCCAAGTTGCTGCTGTATCATCTGTCTGTCAGTCAGTCAGTATGTCCAAGTTGCTGCTGTATCATCTGTCTGTCCCTTAGTATGTCCAAGTTGCTGCTGTATCGTCTGTCTCAGTATGTCCAAGTTGCTGCTGTATCATCTGTCAGTCAGTATGTCCAAGTTGCTGCTGTATCATCTGTCTGTCAGTCAGTATGTCCAAGTTGCTGCTGTATCATCTGTCTGTCAGTCAGTATGTCCAAGTTGCTGCTGTATCATCTGTCTGTCAGTCAGTATGTCCAAGTTGCTGCTGTATCATCTGTCTGTCCGTCAGTATGTCCAAGTTGTTGCTGTATCGTCAGTATGTCCAAGTTGCTGCTGTATCATCTGTCAGTCAGTATGTCCAAGTTGCTGCTGTATCATCTGTCTGTCAGTCAGTATGTCCAAGTTGCTGCTGTATCATCTGTCTGTCAGTCAGTATGTCCAAGTTGCTGCTGTATCATCTGTCTGTCAGTCAGTATGTCCAAGTTGCTGCTGTATCATCTGTCTGTCCGTCAGTATGTCCAAGTTGTTGCTGTATCATCTGTCTGTCCGTCAGTATGTCCAAGTTGCTGCTGTATCATCTGTCAGTCAGTATGTCCAAGTTGCTGCTGTATCATCTGTCTGTCCGTCAGTATGTCCAAGTTGTTGCTGTATCATCTGTCTGTCAGTCAGTATGTCCAAGTTGCTGCTGTATCATCTGTCTGTCCGTCAGTATGTCCAAGTTGCTGCTGTATCATCTGTCTGTCAGTATGTCCAAGTTGCTGCTGTATCATCTGTCTGTCCGTCAGTATGTCCAAGTTGCTGCTGTATCGTCTGTCTGTCCAAGATGCTGCTGTATCATCTGTCTGTCCGTCAGTATGTCCAAGTTGTTGCTGTATCGTCTGTCTGTCCAAGATGCTGCTGTATCGTCTGTCTGTCAGTCAGTATGTCCAAGTTGCTGCTGTATTATCTGTCTGTCCGTCAGTATGTCCAAGTTGCTGCTGTATCATCTGTCTGTCCGTCAGTATGTCCAAGTTGCTGCTGTATCGTCAGTATGTTCAAGTTGCTGCTGTATCATCTGTCTGTCAGTCAGTATGTCCAAGTTGCTGCTGTATCATCTATCTGTCAGTCAATATGTCCAAGTTGCTGCTGTATCATCTGTCTGTCAGTCAGTATGTCCAAGTTGCTGCTGTATCATCTGTCAGTCAGTATGTCCAAGTTGCTGCTGTATCGTCTGTCTGTCAGTCAGTATGTCCAAGTTGCTGCTGTATCGTCTGTCTGTCCGTCAGTATGTCCAAGTTGTTGCTGTATCATCTGTCTGTCAGTCAGTATGTCCAAGTTGCTGCTGTATCATCTGTCAGTCAGTATGTCCAAGTTGCTGCTGTATCATCTGTCTGTCCGTCAGTATGTCCAAGTTGTTGCTGTATCGTCTGTCTGTCAGTCAGTATGTCCAAGTTGCTGCTGTATATTCTGTCTGTCCGTCAGTATGTCCAAGTTGTTGCTGTGTCGTCTGTCAGTCAGTATGTCCAAGTTGCTGGTGTATCATCTGTCTGTCCGTCAGTATGTCCAAGTTGCTGCTGTATCGTCTGTCTGTCCAAGATGCTGCTGTATCGTCTGTCTGTCAGTCAGTATGTCCAAGTTGCTGCTGTATTATCTGTCTGTCCGTCAGTATGTCCAAGTTGCTGCTGTATCATCTGTCTGTCCGTCAGTATGTCCAAGTTGCTGCTGTATCGTCAGTATGTTCAAGTTGCTGCTGTATCGTCTGTCTGTCCGTCAGTATGTCCAAGTTGCTGCTGTATCGTCAGTATGTCCAAGTTGATGCTGTATCGTCTGTCTGTCCAAGTTGCTGCTGTATCGTCAGTATGTTCAAGTTGCTGCTGTATCGTCAGTATGTCCAAGTTGCTGCTGTATCGTCAGTATGTCCAAGTTGATGCTGTATCGTCTGTCTGTCCAAGTTGCTGCTGTATCGTCAGTATGTTCAAGTTGCTGCTGTATCGTCTGTCTGTCCGTCAGTATTTCCAAGTTGCTGCTGTATCATCAGTATGTCCAAGTTGATGCTGTATCGTCAGTATGTCCAAGTTGCTGCTGTATCGTTCAGTATGTTCAAGTTGCTGCTGTATCGTCTGTCTGTCCGTCAGTATGTTCAAGTTGCTGCTGTATCGTCAGTATGTCCAAGTTGATACTGTATCGTCTGTCTGTCCAAGTTGCTGCTGTATCGTCAGTATGTTCAAGTTGCTGCTGTATCGTCTGTCTGTCCGTCAGTATTTCCAAGTTGCTGCTGTATCATCAGTATGTCCAAGTTGATGCTGTATCGTCAGTATGTCCAAGTTGCTGCTGTATCGTTCAGTATGTTCAAGTTGCTGCTGTATCGTCTGTCTGTCCGTCAGTATGTTCAAGTTGCTGCTGTATCGTCTGTCTGTCCGTCAGTATGTTCAAGTTGCTGCTGTATCATCTGTCAGTATGTCCAAGTTGCTGCTGTATCATCTGTCTGTCCGTCAGTATGTCCAAGTTGCTGCTGTATCGTCTGTCTGTCCAAGTTGCTGCTGTATCATCTGTCTGTCGTCAGTATGTCCAAGTTGCTGCTGTATCATCTGTCTGTCCGTCAGTATGTCCAAGTTGCTGCTGTATCATCTGTCTGTCCGTCAGTATGTCCAAGTTGCTGCTGTATCGTCAGTATGTTCAAGTTGCTGCTGTATCGTCTGTCTGTCCGTCAGTATGTCCAAGTTGCTGCTGTATCGTCAGTATGTCCAAGTTGATGCTGTATCGTCTGTCTGTCCAAGTTGCTGCTGTATCGTCAGTATGTTCAAGTTGCTGCTGTATCGTCAGTATGTCCAAGTTGCTGCTGTATCGTCAGTATGTCCAAGTTGATGCTGTATCGTCTGTCTGTCCAAGTTGCTGCTGTATCGTCAGTATGTTCAAGTTGCTGCTGTATCGTCTGTCTGTCCGTCAGTATTTCCAAGTTGCTGCTGTATCATCAGTATGTCCAAGTTGATGCTGTATCGTCAGTATGTCCAAGTTGCTGCTGTATCGTTCAGTATGTTCAAGTTGCTGCTGTATCGTCTGTCTGTCCGTCAGTATGTTCAAGTTGCTGCTGTATCGTCTGTCTGTCCGTCAGTATGTTCAAGTTGCTGCTGTATCATCTGTCAGTATGTCCAAGTTGCTGCTGTATCATCTGTCTGTCCGTCAGTATGTTCAAGTTGATGCTGTATCGTCTGTCTGTCCGTCAGTATGTTCAAGTTGCTGCTGTATCATCCGTCAGTATGTCCAAGTTGCTGCTGTATCATCTATCTGTCCGTCAGTATGTTCAAGTTGATGCTGTATCGTCTGTCTGTCCGTCAGTATGTTCAAGTTGCTGCTGTATCATCTGTCTGTCCGTCAGTATGTCCAAGTTGCTGCTGTATCATCTGTCTGTCCGTCAGTATGTTCAAGTTGATGCTGTATCATCTGTCTGTCCGTCAGTATGTCCAAGTTGCTGCTGTATCATCTGTCTGTCCGTCAGTATGTCCAAGTTGATGCTGTATCATCTATCTGTCCGTCAGTATGTCCAAGTTGCTGCTGTATCATCTGTCTGTCCGCCAGTATGTCCAAGATGCTGCTGTATCATCTGTCTGTCCGTCCGTCAGTATGTCCAAGTTGCTGCTGTATCGTCTGTCTGTCCAAGTTGCTGCTGTATCGTCAGTATGTTCAAGTTGCTGCTGTATCGTCTGTCTGTCCGTCAGTATGTCCAAGTTGTTGCTGTATCATCTGTCCGTCAGTATGTCCAAGTTGCTGCTATATCATCTGTCTGTCAGTCAGTATGTCCAAGTTGCTGCTGTATCATCTGTCTGTCAGTCAGTCAGTATGTCCAAGTTGCTGCTGTATCATCTGTCTGTCCCTTAGTATGTCCAAGTTGCTGCTGTATCGTCTGTCAGTCAGTATGTCCAAGTTGCTGCTGTATCATCTGTCAGTCAGTATGTCCAAGTTGCTGCTGTATCATCTGTCAGTCAGTATGTCCAAGTTGCTGCTGTATCATCTGTCTGTCAGTCAGTATGTCCAAGTTGCTGCTGTATCATCTGTCTGTCAGTCAGTATGTCCAAGTTGCTGCTGTATCATCTGTCTGTCAGTCAGTATGTCCAAGTTGCTGCTGTATCATCTGTCTGTCAGTATGTCCAAGTTGTTGCTGTATCGTCAGTATGTCCAAGTTGCTGCTGTATCATCTGTCAGTCAGTATGTCCAAGTTGCTGCTGTATCATCTGTCTGTCAGTCAGTATGTCCAAGTTGCTGCTGTATCATCTGTCTGTCAGTCAGTATGTCCAAGTTGCTGCTGTATCATCTGTCAGTCAGTCAGTATGTCCAAGTTGCTGCTGTATCATCTGTCTGTCCGTCAGTATGTCCAAGTTGTTGCTGTATCATCTGTCTGTCCGTCAGTATGTCCAAGTTACTGCTGTATCATCTGTCAGTCAGTATGTCCAAGTTGCTGCTGTATCATCTGTCTGTCCGTCAGTATGTCCAAGTTGTTGCTGTATCATCTGTCTGTCAGTCAGTATGTCCAAGTTGCTGCTGTATCATCTGTCTGTCCGTCAGTATGTCCAAGTTGTTGCTGTATCGTCTGTCAGTCAGTATGTCCAAGTTGCTGGTGTAACATCTGTCTGTCCGTCAGTATGTCCAAGTTGCTGCTGTATCGTCTGTCTGTCCAAGATGCTGCTGTATCATCTGTCTGTCCGTCAGTATGTCCAAGTTGCTGCTGTATCGTCTGTCAGTCAGTATGTCCAAGTTGCTGCTGTATCGTCTGTCTGTCCAAGTTGATGCTGTATCGTCTGTCTGTCCAAGTTGCTGCTGTATCGTCAGTATGTTCAAGTTGCTGCTGTATCGTCTGTCTGTCCGTCAGTATGTCCAAGTTGCTGCTGTATCGTCAGTATGTCCAAGTTGATGCTGTATCGTCTGTCTGTCCAAGTTGCTGCTGTATCGTCAGTATGTTCAAGTTGCTGCTGTGTCTGTCTGTCTGTCCGTCAGTATGTCCAAGTTGCTGCTGTATCATCAGTATGTCAAGTTGATGCTGTATCGTCAGTATGTCCAAGTTGCTGCTGTATCGTCAGTATGTTCAAGTTGCTGCTGTATCGTCTGTCTGTCCGTCAGTATGTCAAGTTGCTGCTGTATCGTCTGTCTGTCCGTCAGTATGTTCAAGTTGCTGCTGTATCATCTGTCAGTATGTCCAAGTTGCTGCTGTATCATCTGTCTGTCCGTCAGTATGTCCAAGTTGCTGCTGTATCATCTGTCTGTCCGTCAGTATGTCCAAGTTGCTGCTGTATCATCTGTCTGTCCGTCAGTATGTCCAAGTTGCTGCTGTATCATCTGTCTGTCCGTCAGTATGTCCAAGTTGCTGCTGTATCATCTGTCTGTCCGTCAGTATGTCCAAGTTGCTGCTGTATCGTCTGTCTGTCCAAGTTGCTGCTGTATCGTCAGTATGTTCAAGTTGCTGCTGTATCGTCTGTCTGTCCGTCAGTATGTCCAAGTTGCTGCTGTATCGTCAGTATGTCCAAGTTGATGCTGTATCGTCTGTCTGTCCAAGTTGCTGCTGTATCGTCAGTATGTTCAAGTTGCTGCTGTATCGTCAGTATGTCCGTTGCTGTGTATGTCAGTATGTCCAAGTTGATGCTGTATCGTCTGTCTGTCCAAGTTGCTGCTGTATCGTCAGTATGTTCAAGTTGCTGCTGTATCGTCTGTCTGTCCGTCAGTATGTCCAAGTTGCTGCTGTATCATCAGTATGTCCAAGTTGATGCTGTATCGTCGTTGCCAAGTTGCTGCTGTATCGTCAGTATGTTCAAGTTGCTGCTGTATCGTCTGTCTGTCCGTCAGTATGTTCAAGTTGCTGCTGTATCATCGTCGTCTGTCGTCAGTATGTTCAAGTTGATGCTGTATCGTCTGTCTGTCCGTCAGTATTTCAAGTTGCTGCTGTATCATCGTCAGTATGTCCAAGTTGCTGCTGTATCATCTGTCTGTCCGTCAGTATGTTCAAGTTGTTGCTGTATCGTCTGTCTGTCCGTCAGTATGTTCAAGTTGCTGCTGTATCATCTGTCTGTCCGTCAGTATGTCCAAGTTGCTGCTGTATCATCTGTCTGTCCGTCAGTATGTTCAAGTTGATGCTGTATCATCTGTCTGTCCGTCAGTATGTCCAAGTTGCTGCTGTATCATCTGTCTGTCCGTCAGTATGTCCAAGTTGATGCTGTATCATCTGTCTGTCCGCATATGTCCAAGATGCTGCTGTATCATCTGTCTGTCCGTCCGTAGTATGTCCAAGTTGCTGCTGTATCGTCAGTATGTCCAAGTTGCTGCTGTATCATCTGTCTGTCCATCAGTATGTCCAAGTTGCTGCTGTATCATCTGTCGTCAGTATGTCCAAGTTGTTGCTGTATCGTCAGTATGTTCAAGTTGCTGCTGTATCATCTTTGTCCGTCAGTATGTTCAAGTTGATGCTGTATCATCTGTCTGTCCGTCAGTATGTTCAAGTTGCTGCTGTATCATCTGTCTGTCCAAGTTGATGCTGTATCATCAGTATGTCCAAGATGCTGCTGTATCATCTGTCTGTCCGTCCGTCAGTATGTCCAAGTTGCTGCTGTATCGTCAGTATGTCCAAGTTGTTGCTGTATCGTCAGTATGGTCAAGTTGCTGCTGTATCATATATCTGTCCGTCAGTATGTTCAAGTTGATGCTGTATCGTCTGTCTGTCCGTCAGTATGTTCAAGTTGCTGCTGTATCATCTGTCTGTCCGTCAGTATGTCCAAGTTGCTGCTGTATCATCTGTCTGTCCGTCAGTATGTTCAAGTTGCTGCTGTATCATCTGTCTGTCCGTCAGTATGTTCAAGTTGATGCTGTATCGTCTGTCTGTCCGTCAGTATGTCCAAGTTGCTGCTGTATCATCTGTCTCTCCGCCAGTATGTCCAAGATGCTGCTGTATCATCTGTCCGTCCGTCAGTATGTCCAAGTTGCTGCTGTATCGTCAGTATGTCCAAGATGCTGCTGTATCATCTGTCTGTCCGTCCGTCAGTATGACCAAGTTGCTGCTGTATCGTCAGTATGTCCAAGTTGCTGCTCTATCATCTGTCTGTCCGTCAGTATGTCCAAGTTGCTGCTGTATCATCTGTCTGTCCGTCTGTATGTCCAAGTTGCTGCTGTATCATCTGTCTGTCCGTCAGTATGTCCAAGTTGCTGCTGTATCATCTGTCTGTCCGTCAGTATGTCCAAGTTGCTGCTGTATCATCTGTCTGTCCGTCAGTATGTCCACGTTGTTGCTGTATCATCTGTCTGTCAGTCAGTATGTCCAAGTTGATGCTGTATCATCTGTCTGTCCGTCCGTCAGTATGTCCAAGTTGCTGCTGTATCGTCTGTCTGTCCAAGTTGCTGCTGTATCGTCAGTATGTTAAAGTTGCTGCTGTATCGTCTGTCTGTCCGTCAGTATGTCCAAGTTGTTGCTGTATCATCTGTCCGTCAGTATGTCCAAGTTGCTGCTATATCATCTGTCTGTCAGTCAGTATGTCCAAGTTGCTGCTGTATCATCTGTCTGTCAGTCAGTCAGTATGTCCAAGTTGCTGCTGTATCATCTGTCTGTCCCTTAGTATGTCCAAGTTGCTGCTGTATCGTCTGTCAGTCAGTATGTCCAAGTTGCTGCTGTATCATCTGTCAGTCAGTATGTCCAAGTTGCTGCTGTATCATCTGTCCGTCAGTATGTTCAAATTGCTGCTGTATCATCTGTCTGTCCGTCAGTATGTCCAAGTTGCTGCTGTATCATCTGTCTGTCCGTCAGTATGTTCAAGTTGATGCTGTATCATCTGTCTGTCCGTCAGTATGTCCAAGTTGCTGCTGTATCATCTGTCTGTCCGTCAGTATGTCCAAGTTGATACTGTATCATCTGTCTGTCCGCCAGTATGTCCAAGATGCTGCTGTATCATCTGTCTGTCCGTCCGTCAGTATGTCCAAGTTGCTGCTGTATCGTCAGTATGTCCAAGTTGCTGCTGTATCATCTGTCTGTCCATCAGTATGTCCAAGTTGCTGCTGTATCATCTGTCCGTCAGTATGTCCAAGTTGTTGCTGTATCGTCAGTATGTTCAAGTTGCTGCTGTATCATCTATCTGTCCGAGTATGTTCAAGTTGATGCTGTATCGTCTGTCTGTCCGTCAGTATGTTCAAGTTGATGCTGTATCATCTGTCTGTCCGTCAGTATGTTCAAGTTGCTGCTGTATCATCTGTCTGTCCAAGTTGATGCTGTATCATCAGTATGTCCAAGATGCTGCTGTATCATCTGTCTGTCCGTCCGTCAGTATGTCCAAGTTGCTGCTGTATCGTCAGTATGTCCAAGTTGCTGCTGTATCATCTGTCTGTCCGTCAGTATGTCCAAGTTGAGGCTGTATCATCTGTCCGTCAGTATGTCCAAGTTGTTGCAGTATCGTCAGTATGGTCAAGTTGCTGCTGTATCATATATCTGTCCGTCAGTATGTTCAAGTTGATGCTGTATCGTCTGTCTGTCCGTCAGTATGTTCAAGTTGCTGCTGTATCATCCGTCAGTATGTCCAAGTTGCTGCTGTATCATCTATCTGTCCGTCAGTATGTTCAAGTTAATGCTGTATCGTCTGTCTGTCCGTCAGTATGTTCAAGTTGCTGCTGTATCATCTGTCTGTCCGTCAGTATGTCCAAGTTGCTGCTGTATCATCTGTCTGTCCGTCAGTATGTCCAAGTTGCTGCTGTATCGTCAGTATGTTCAAGTTGCTGCTGTATCGTCTGTCTGTCCGTCAGTATGTCCAAGTTGCTGCTGTATCGTCAGTATGTCCAAGTTGATGCTCTATCGTCTGTCTATCCAAGTTGCTGCTGTATCGTCAGTATGTTCAAGTTGCTACTGTATCGTCAGTATGTCCAAGTTGCTGCTGTATCGTCAGTATGTCCAAGTTGATGCTGTATCGTCTGTCTGTCCAAGTTGCTGCTGTATCGTCAGTATGTTCAAGTTGCTGCTGTATCGTCTGTCTGTCCGTCGGTATTTCCAAGTTGCTGCTGTATCATCAGTATGTTCAAGTTGATGCTGTATCGTCAGTATGTCCAAGTTGCTGCTGTATCGTTCAGTATGTTCAAGTTGCTGCTGTATCGTCTGTCTGTCCGTCAGTATGTTCAAGTTGCTGCTGTATCGTCTGTCTGTCCGTCAGTATGTTCAAGTTGCTGCTGTATCATCTGTCAGTATGTCCAAGTTGCTGCTGTATCATCTGTCTGTCCGTCAGTATGTTCAAGTTGATGCTGTATCGTCTGTCTGTCCGTCAGTATGTTCAAGTTGCTGCTGTATCATCCGTCAGTATGTCCAAGTTGCTGCTGTATCATCTATCTGTCCGTCAGTATGTTCAAGTTGATGCTGTATCGTCTGTCTGTCCGTCAGTATGTTCAAGTTGCTGCTGTATCATCTGTCTGTCCGTCAGTATGTCCAAGTTGCTGCTGTATCATCTGTCTGTCCGTCAGTATGTTCAAGTTGATGCTGTATCATCTGTCTGTCCGTCAGTATGTCCAAGTTGCTGCTGTATCATCTGTCTGTCCGTCAGTATGTCCAAGTTGATGCTGTATCATCTATCTGTCCGTCAGTATGTCCAAGTTGCTGCTGTATCATCTGTCTGTCCGCCAGTATGTCCAAGATGCTGCTGTATCATCTGTCTGTCCGTCCGTCAGTATGTCCAAGTTGCTGCTGTATCGTCTGTCTGTCCAAGTTGCTGCTGTATCGTCAGTATGTTCAAGTTGCTGCTGTATCGTCTGTCTGTCCGTCAGTATGTCCAAGTTGTTGCTGTATCATCTGTCCGTCAGTATGTCCAAGTTGCTGCTATATCATCTGTCTGTCAGTCAGTATGTCCAAGTTGCTGCTGTATCATCTGTCTGTCTGTCAGTCAGTCAGTATGTCCAAGTTGCTGCTGTATCATCTGTCTGTCCCTTAGTATGTCCAAGTTGCTGCTGTATCGTCTGTCAGTCAGTATGTCCAAGTTGCTGCTGTATCATCTGTCCCCCCCAGCTGGGCAGGGGTTAGAATATCCCAGCTGTCGCACTACAGAGGGGTACAACCCCCCCCCCCAATGTGCCTGCCTGTTTGCCGTGGGCGGAGACCTGTGTCGCCTGATGAGAGGATCCTGGTGGTTGAGTAGAATCAGTGTTGGCAAATAATACCCCGTTTCCACAACACACCACTTCGGCCTTAAGTTGGGTTAAACGGGAGGTCAGGAAAGCCCGTCCTTGATCAATCGGCTGGTCATGCCGAGCCCTAGGGCATCGTTAATCTTAAACACATATTTTTTTAATTTGTCTTGAAAACAAATATTGATTCTCTAAATATTTATACTCTTTCATTGTCTTCTTTTTGATGCCCTAGAAGGCGGTGGCTCATGGGCTAATCGGGTGAAAGTTTGATTGACTTTTGTAACCTCCCAAGGATAGTCTAAACTTGGTAGGACCTTCTGTGGGAATACACTTGTCCAGTCTAGTCCTTTCATTCTGAGTATATCATTGATGTATCCCTGTCATGATCTGCGATGGATTTCCCCAGATCATGTCCCCTTGTTGGGCTCTGAGACGGGTGGGGAGCATTGACGATGAACTATATATTACTATTATGAGTTCCACTCAAAAAAAAGCCAAGCGTGCACTAAGTGAATCTGATGATGATTCTATTGAACAACAGAGAGTGAACTTCCCTCGCTTCATTCTCATTGAGGCGGTAGACAGTTCAAAACCTATCACAAAAAAATTCCCCTTTCGTCATTGAAAAGCAAATGAAATCTATCCTAGGTACACCTAAATCTGTTAAAAGTCTTCGAAATGGAAGTCTTTTGGTTGAAATTACTTCAAAAGCTCAATCTCAGAATTTATTATCAACGAACACCTTCTTTGGACATTCTGTGAAGGTCAGTCCCCACAAATCTTTGAACTCATCCAAAGGTGTCATCAGGTGCAGTGAATTATCTTCCTGCTCTTTGGATGAGATCAAAGAAGGTTTGTCAAGTCAAGGGATCATTGACGTGAAGAGAATATCAATAAAACGTAACAACGAAATAAAAACAACAAACACATATATAATTACATGTGACACACCAGTCATCCCGTCACGTATCAAAGTCGGCTACCAGATTGTCACCGTCGACATATATGTACCTAACCCTCTTAGATGCTTTAAATGCCAGAAGTATGGTCATCATGAGGATAGGTGTCGGAACGAGTCTGTATGCGCTCCAAGTGTGCTGAGACTGCTCCACAACATCAAGAGAACAACTGCCCCAACACAAATAAATGCGCCAATTGTGGCGCTGATCATATTTCCAATTCTAAAGACTGTGTCTCCTGGAAAAAAGAAAAAGAAATAGTTAAGATCAAATATTCGGAAAACATTTCATTCCAGGATGCAAGAAAGATTTATGAATCTCGATACAAATTCGAAAATCAGCCAAGCTATGCAAGTGTTGCTAAAACAGCCTCTGTTGAATGCAAAACTTGCAAAAACTTGTTAACCAAACTTTGCAAAATCTTTCCAGACAAAAAAAACAGAAATAATGCAGTTATTCCCTGGTTCTGATAGTTCTTCTCATCTTGACCAGCTTACAAATCAAAATATACCACAAACACCTAAACCTACGCTTACAAATCAAAATACACCACAAACACCTAAACCTACAGCAGACAAACAAAAACAAGCAAAAACAAACATACACAAGAATCCAACAACAACAAACACTCGAAACAACAATACACAAGAAAAACACATTCAACCAAAAACAACATCAACTTCATCAAAACCAATACCTACTAATAAAGAATCTACAGCTCAACAAGCATCAACTTCAACAAAAAAGCAATCTGCTGTCACTTCCAGACAGCAGAAAAATAAACATATACAATCAGATAAACAATCAGATAAACAATCAGATAAACACACAGTGTCCAGTCCAGTGTCTACAAGCAATAGATACTCGGATTTGGACACCGACGATGACAATCTGGAGGGCGAGGCATCAGACTCGGACAAGTCCGAGTCTATGACCTGGCAAGATGGCGAGGGTGGCGGGAGCAAGAACCTCCAGTCGTTGCAGGATGCCACTTAATATATTTTTAACTTTATATTTTATCTATGAATAATAATTATGTAAATATCGGTATAATATTTTTAATAATTAATCTCTCAATAATGGCCAATGGAATTATCCAGTGGAATTGTCGAGGTTTAAAATCTAATTTTGCAGAGCTTTCTCTTTTAGTGCAAGAACATAAACCTGCTGCGTTATGCCTTCAAGAAACATTTTTGAAACACAATGATACAATTTCTATAAAACATCACACCATTTTCAATAAAATATACAGTGAAGGTGATAAAGCCCAGGGTGGGGTATCTATCATCGTCAATAATAGTGTTCCACATAAGGAATTACTGTTAAATACAAACTTACAAGCTGTTGCTGTAAGACTGTCATTACATAGCACTATCACACTGTGTTCACTATATCTTCCCCCAGGTAAACCAATTGAAGAACATAGGCTGAATGATCTTCTAATACAATTACCCACTCCATATATTCTAATAGGTGATTTCAATGCACATAACATCATCTGGGGTTGTAATAATACAAATCAAAGAGGTCTCCAGATAGAGAATTTCATCTCTGATAATTCTCTTTCTTACATGAATGATCCATCTTCCAAAACATATTTACACCCAGGAACAGGATCCTATTCTGCAATAGATCTTACACTATGTAGCCCAGTCATACTTCCAGATTTCTCATGGAAAGTCGATGATGATCTCCACGGAAGCGACCACTTCCCCATCCTCATATCTGAAAATCAGCCAACAGCTTATAGTCAACCCAGAAGATGGACATTTTCTAAAGCAAATTGGACTAAATTCCAACAACTTTGTGAACAAACAATTTCATATGAAACATTCAAGGATTGTCGTGATCAAACACAGCTATTCACTACATTACTAATAAAAGCAGCAGAACAATCCATACCTCAGACGTCACCTAATCCAAAGAGACCATACAAACCCTGGTATGATGATGATTGTAAGAAAGCCATCCAAAATAGGAAATCGGCCATAAGAAAATTCAATTTGAGACCCACCACAGAAAATTTAAACAACATTCGCATATATAGAGCAAAAGCACGACGTACAATACTAAGCAGCAAACGCAAATGTTGGAAACAATACATCTCAAGACTAAATAACAGAACAACAACTAAGAAAACGTGGGACATGATCAGAAAAATTAATGGCAAAGGTACTTCACCTATTAGCCACCTCACTGCAAACAACAAACAAATCACCACACCTCTGGAAATTTCAAACACCTTAGCAGAAACATTTGCACAAAAATCATCAGCAAATAATTATTCACAAACATTTCAGAAATTCAAAAACACTAAAGAAAAGAAAAAACTAAACTTCAATTCAAAGAACAAAGAACATTACAACAAACTATTTAATCTTAAAGAACTAAAGTCTGCTTTGTCAAAAGCACATGATACATCCCCAGGTCCAGATAAAATCCACTATCAATTCTTAAAACATCTACCTAGCTCCTCCCTCTTTATCTTATTGGACATGTTTAATTCTATATGGCAAACTGATGAGTTTCCTACATCTTGGAGGGAGGCTTTAGTCATCCCAATACCAAAACCAGATAAGGATAAAAAGGATCCAAACAACTATAGACCCATAGCGTTAACAAGTTGTATATGTAAAACTATGGAAAGAATGGTAAACAACCGGCTTGTATGGTTTCTCGAATCAAATCATTTAATTGTTAAATGTCCAGAGTGGCTTTCGTCAGCAGCGAAGCACACTGGATCATCTAGTTCGTTTCGAAACATTTATAAGAGAGGGCTTTGTCAATAAACAACATGTTGCTTCAGTATTTTTCGACCTTGAGAGTGCTTATGACACAACCTGGAAATATGGCATTTTAAAAGATCTTCACGACTTTGACCTCAGAGGACGCCTTCCATTATTTATTTCTGCATTTTTAAATGAAAGACTTTTTCGTGTTCGTGTTTGTAATACCCTATCAGATGCTCGGGAACAGCAGATGGGTGTACCACAGGGTTGTATTTTGTCCGTTACATTGTTTAGTATTAAGATAAACACTATTGTTAAATCAATAAATCCAGGGGTTGAGTGCTCCCTTTATGTAGATGATTTTGTTATTTGCTTCAGGTCTAGTAATATGAACATAATAGAACGCCAACTCCAGCAATGTCTGAATAAACTTCAGACTTGGTCGGATGAAAATGGTTTTAAATTTTCTAAATCAAAAACTAAATGTATGCATTTTTGTAATCTACGTGGACTTCATCCAGACCCAGAAGTTTACCTGGATGGCTCACATGTAGAAGTAGTCACAGAATACAAATTTTTAGGTGTTATCTTTGATAAAAAACTCTCATTCATTCCTCATATTAATAATTTAAAAAAGAAATGTCAAAAAGCTCTAAATATTTTAAAGGTTGTGGCACATTCCGATTGGGGAGCTGATAGAAAGGTCCTTCTACGGCTCTATCGGTCATTGGTTCGCTCTAAGTTGGATTATGGTTCGATAATTTACGGATCTGCACGAAAATCGTACCTGAAAATACTTGATCCTATACATAATCACGGTCTACGATTAGTCCTTGGAGCTTTCAGAACTTCTCCTGTTAAAAGTCTTTATGCTGAAGCAAATGAACCCTCTCTGTATGCTAGACGACAGAAGCTAGCTCTTCAATACCTACTGAAACTCAAGTCAAATCCTCTAAACCCAGCTCACAAAGTGGTCTTTCAACCCCAATTTAAAGTGCAGTTTCAAAGAAAACCGAGAGCTATTGCCCCACTAGGTATACGTATGGAACAATGTCTAGATGACCTACATATTGACATGAAATCTATTGCACAGTATAAAATCCCAGATTCTCCTCCTTGGACCCTTAAAACTGCCGAGTTTCGCTTTGATCTCGCTTCTGATAAAAAGTCTATTACAGACAGGAGCCAGTTTCAAACAAAATATCATGAAATCAGGGAATTTTATTCTGACTTCAAAGCCATATACACAGATGGTTCAAAAGCTGGTGACACTGTTGCGTCAGCAGCAATCTTTGGGAATAAAAATCGGAAATGTAGACTTCCAAACAAGTCCTCAATTTTCTCTGCCGAACTGAAGACCATTGATCTCGCTCTAGATCTTGCAGTGGAATCACACTATGTTCAATATATCATTTTCTCTGATTCCTTGTCTGTTTTACAGGCTTTGTATTATGAAAAGTTTGAAAATCCTATTGTTTGTACTTTGCTTGAAAGGATTTCTTCCCTTTCAGAAATAAATACATTTGTGTTCTGCTGGCTTCCGAGTCATATGGGAATAAAAGGAAATGAAATGGCTGATCAGAATGCAAAGCTGGCTTTGTCATTATCCATTTCTAGGATTAAAGTGTGTTATACTGATTTTAAATCTACAATTCTTACCTTAATTCAATCCTCTTGGCAGGCCCAATGGGATGGTGAATTTTTTAACAAACTTCATTCGGTCAAACCAACACTTGGCGAATGGTACCCAATTTACAGGCCTATTCGTCGAGAAGAAGTCATTCTTGCCCGTCTCAGGATTGGTCATTCTCGAATATCACATTCATGGCTGTTGTCACGAGATGATGCACCAGAATGTATCCCATGCAATACTCTATACACGGTGGAGCATATCTTAATACACTGTGTTGACCTTCAACCAATCCGGTTGCAGTACTACAATGTGGACAACATTAAAACACTCTTCGACTCTATCAGAGTAGAGTCCATCATATCATTTATCAAGGCAATAGGAATTTATAATAAGCTGTGATATCAATTGTTAATCATGCCTTTGTAGTAATCATTCATTCATATATTACCTGTAATTAATCTTACGTCTTTATAACTTCTTAGTATTAATTTTTTTACGTAATGCATATACTTATATAGAATTTTATGTCATACACTCGACAATAAACATAACTTTAATGCGCGCTACATGACCTTAGATGTCGATGTGCCGTAAAACACCATTCATTCATTCATTTAACTTCTTAGTATTAATTTTTACGTAATGCATATACTTATATAGAATTTTATTTCATACACTCGACAATAAACATAACTTTAATGCGCGCTACATGACCGTAGATGTCGATGCGCCGTA
>JABXNX010003618.1:0-25725 GCA_014843695.1 Archivesica marissinica | reverse complement strand
TCATTTACATAGTTACAATATACATGTATACATATGAACACATAACTATAGCACCCGCCACCATCTCATTTACATAGTTACAATATACATGTATACATATGAACAAATAACTATAGCACCCGCCACCATTTCATTTACATAGTTACAATATACATGTATACATATGAACACATAACTATAGCACCCGCCACCATCTCATTTACATAGTTACAATACACATGTATACATATGAACACATAACTATAGCACCCGCCCCCATCTCATTTACATAGTTGCAATATACATGCATATGAACACATAACTATAGCACCCACCCCAATCTCATTTACATAGTTACAATACATGACATATGAACACATAACTATAGCACCCACCCCAATCTCATTTACATAGTTACAATACATGCATATGAACACATAACTATAGCACCCACCCCAATCTCATTTACATAGTTACAATACATGACATATGAACACATAACTATAGCACCCACCCCAATCTCATTTACATAGTTACAATACATACATATGAACACATAACTATAGCACCCACCCCAATCTCATTTACATAGTTACAATACATGTACATATGAACACATAACTATAGCACCCACCCCCATCTCATTTACATAGTTACAATACATACATATGAACACATAACTATAGCACCCACCCAAATCTCATTTACATAGTTACAATACATGCATATGAACACATAACTATAGCACCCACCCCCATCTCATTTACATAGTTACAATACATGCATATGAACAAATAACTATAGCACCCACCCCATCTCATTTACATAGTACAATACATGCATTGAACACATAACTATAGCACCCCCCCATCTCATTTACATAGTTACAATACATGCATATGAACACATAACTATAGCACCCGCCCCCATCTCATTTACATAGTTACAATACATGCATATGAACACATAACTATAGCACCCACCCCAATCTCATTTACATAGTTACAATACATGCATATGAACACATAACTATAGCACCCACCCCAATCTCATTTACATAGTTACAATACATGCATATGAACACATAACTATAGCACCCACCCCAATCTCATTTACATAGTTACAATACATGCATATGAACACATAACTATAGCACCCACCCCAATCTCATTTACATAGTTACAATACATACATATGAACACATAACTATAGCACCCACCCCAATCTCATTTACATAGTTACAATACATGCATATGAACACATAACTATAGCACCCACCCCCATCTCATTTACATAGTTACAATACATGCATATGAACACATAACTATAGCACCCACCCCAATCTCATTTACATAGTTACAATACATACATATGAACACATAACTATAGCACCCACCCCCATCTCATTTACATAGTTACAATACATACATATGAACAATAACTATAGCACCGCCCCAATCTCATTTACATAGTTACAATACATGCATATGAACACATAACTATAGCACCCGCCCCCATCTCATTTACATAGTTACAATACATACATATGAACACATAACTATAGCACCCACCCAATCTCATTTACATAGTTACAATACATGCATATGAACACATAACTATAGCACCCCCCCATCTCATTTACATAGTTACAATACATGCATATGAACACATAACTATAGCACCCGCCCCCATCTCATTTACATAGTTACAATACATGCATATGAACACATAACTATAGCACCCACCCATCTCATTTACATAGTTACAATACATGCATATGAACACATAACTATAGCACCCGCCCCAATCTCATTTACATAGTTACAATACATGCATATGAACACGTAACTATAGCACCCACCCCAATCTCATTTACATAGTTACAATACATGCATATGAACACATAACTATAGCACCCACCCCAATCTCATTTACATAGTTACAATACATGCATATGAACACATAACTATAGCACCCACCCCAATCTCATTTACATAGTTACAATACATGCATATGAACACATAACTATAGCACCCGCCCCCATCTCATTTACATAGTTACAATACATGCATATGAACACATAACTATAGCACCCACCCCCATCTCATTTACATACATGCACCCGCCTTCAATGGATCTATAAGCCACCTGCATAGTAAATCGTTATAAATAACAGCATATATAAGGCATCGTGATTACATCAACAATAAATTATTCAGTTATTTTAAGTATGGCATTTTATTGATGACGATAATGTAAACATTTCGTTTTACCACTGCTTAAATTTGGTACTGCAGACCACACGTTCCAGTTGAAACTGGACCCTGGGCAAATATCCCTTACAACGAACGAAAGTACATAGTGCATTGTAAATGATGTAGGTGTTGAATTCCATTATCTGTGTGTTTGTAGAAGCTTTATTAGACAAATATTACTATAAGTACCCAACTGTTATCAAATATAAAGGTTAAACTTTATTTATTTTACAACGATTGCGAAGCAAGTTCTAACAACTTATATTAATCACTCTCGTTGGCGTGGATGAAAGCGTATAATTATGTGGTCATTTGTGAGGGAGGAAACTGGAGTACCCGGAGAATACGCACATGTCCGATCTGGCGACCACCGTACCATCTCACATACTTCCCGGTCTGAGGATCGAACCCGGGTTGCATTGGTGAGAAGCGAGTGCGCTAAAAACTGCGCTAATCGGACAGCCAAATATAATCAACTGATGCATAGTCAAAGCTCTGCATTACTAATATAATTATGACACTTAACTATAGTTTAACTTACGTATTGGAATCCTAGTGCAGGCTGCAACACATTATCCGGAACCTATAAATCCATCTAGAATTATATATACTGAGTCAAAAAAGAAACGATACCAAACTAAAAATGACATAAAACCATAGAAAGGTTTAATCAACGTCAGCCAACCATAAACACAGGTAAATAAACACCCGATAATCCTGTAACGCCGAATTTCCGATTTGCACGTGCTCCTCAACAAAGACAACTTCCTACACATGTACAAATCGGAAAACCGGTTTATTGTACTGGTATTGCATTATCATCGAGGAAAAACACCTTACATATTCATTGTTACCTCTGACAAAATGTCTAGGCTAAACCGCAATCAGAGAATGCGTGCCATTGGCATGATTGACGGCGGTTTACGTCAGCGTGACGTCGCAAGTCGACTCGGGGTTACGCGGATCACGGTAACACGTCTACTTCGACGTTATCGAACACATGGATCGGTGGACGACCGTCCAAGATCTGGTCGACCACGTGTGACGACGCGTGAACAGGACCGTCACATTCGGACGTCACATTTACGTGACCGGTTCCTACCTGCTACGCACACAGCTGCCGTTACTCCTGGGATGACCAACAATCGCATCAGTGCACAAACAGTCAGGAACCGGCTCGGTGAACGTGGCATTCGTGCCTAACGGCCATACGTTGGACCCATCCTGACACGACGTCACCGTAATGTACGGCCGTAATGGACGACGGAACGTGCTCGCTGGACTCGGTTACAGTGGAATTCGGTGATGTTTAGCGATGAATCGCGGTTCTGGTTGCGTCGAGCGGATGGCAGAGAGCGGGTATGTACGTCAGGTCGATCTGTTCGGGGGCGGAAGCGTTATGGCGTGGGGCGGTATCACCTTCGGCAGTCGCACTGAACTGTTAGTGGTGGACGGGAACCTAAACGCCCAGCGGTACTGTGATGAGATCCTTGCGCCAGTTGTTGTGCCGTTCATTAACGCCAACAGATATGTCACACTCTTCCAACAGGACAACCCCAGGTGTCATACTGCTCGGATTTCCACCACATTATTGGAGCAGAACAATATTGAAACCCTGCCGTGGCCTGCTTTGTCACCAGACGTGTCACCCATAGAACATGTGTGGGATACGTTAGACCGCCGCGTCAGACGACGTCAGCCGGTAACGTTAAACCAACTGTAGGATGTTTTGCGTCAGGAGTGGACAAATATTGACCAGCAAGAGATTCAGACACTTTTTTCAAAGAATTGTCTTAATAAATGTTGAAATTATAGACACATAAACACCATGTATCGTTTCTTTTTTGACTCAGTATATATATACACACACGGACGACACATATACTACTGATTCAGTTATCAATGACAGTCTATTGAGACGATACCAAATAATGGGTGTGAATGGAAAACATGCTTTGCACGTGAACATCATGAAATTAATTGTTGTACAGGCTGACTGTTCTATGTATAGGATATAAGCCGAAAACAATATGTAAATACTGGATCCGTTTGAGGCTTATATCTTACTTATTACTTACTACATCCTACTAATTAAAATTGTTAATTTAGTACTATCAAACCTTTGTTGGCAGGTGGCCTCTCAATAGAGGGTTAACATGCATTGAAAATGGCTCGACGGGAGAGAAAAATGGTGGTCTTTAGAGACAGGTTTTTCATATGCGGCCTTTATTCGGAGGTGGCCTTTAGCACAGGTTTGACTGTACATGTACGCGTAGTATTTAATATAATACTCTGGCCTTTTTACACCGGTCTAATAATTAATATTGGACTGCAAGTACAATGTGATATAATACAGTCTATATGGAATGTAGACTGCTTCTCAACCAATATCATCAGCATGGATGCCGCCGTCCTTGCTTGTTTCGGCCCTTTGATTCCATGGACACTCTGGTGGCGGTGGGCCCACAGTGGTGATCAGTCACTGCGCGTTGGTTTATTGCTTCCAGCTCTTCTCCTCTCGTCTCAGCCACAGCCAGCTTGAAGCCCGTTCAGCTGCTTGGCTCAGTCTCTGGATAGCCATCCTTTTCTCTCTACCAGTAGTCCCAATTGCTGTCATCAGTCTGCAGACGGACTGGGAACAAAAGCCGCTCGTGCCTACTTCTACTGGGAACAGCCAAGTACGCCAACCTCGTTGCTTGCAGAGTTCCAGAAGCTCTGTATACTTCGCCTTCTTCCTTTCGTAGGCCTCTTCGCACCTTGTCTCCCATGGTACTGTCAGCTCAATGACGATGAGCTTCTTCCCTGTCTTGGACCACAATACGATGTCTGGCCTTTGGGTCGTCTGGACCATGTCGGGGAAAACAAGTCTCTTCCCAAGGTCAACCTCCATGTTCCAGCCTGTTGTGCCATCCAGAATCGATGACTTGTGTGTGGTCTTTGTCTTCCTGGTCTCACCCGGCTTGACAAAGGCGATGTGCCCATGGTGGGGATGTTACCATTTTCCTTACAAAGGTATGGCGTCACCAAAGTGTTTTAATTTAGAATATACAACAGACTCTCCAGCTATTATTAATTGATTGGAGGAAGATCCCGTTTATATCCACCGACTTCCCACAAGTCAGATTGATAATTTCTCACATGAAAGTATTCAAGAACCTACGATCGCCACAACTCGGTCACAGAGGACACGCGTGTGTCTACGTAAAGTATTCTTTATTCATTTTCATTCACAGGCCATCGTACTGCATGGTACATCGCTGCTCCGATACGAATTGAGACGGGGATATATGAAAATATAAGGTTAGATGAACGTAATTGTCCATTTTGTTATGTTTTGGAAAATGAGAGCCATGTGGTGTTGGATTGTACAATATACTGTGACTTGAGAGTCGATCTTATTAACAAAGCGTCATTGTTTCCTAACGACTTTACAAATATGTGTAAAACCGCCAAACTAAATCATTTGTTCCCCAGCCATAGTTTATTCAGGTTATGTGCCAAAACCTGTTTTACCATAATTACAAAGACGTGCTTTTTATCATTGTGAATAATGATGCATTGTATTGTTCATGCATCCTGAGAAGTAGTTGCTAATAAGTGTGGGTGTTTTTTTACGTTTATTTATCGTCGCTACCGGTTGCCCATAATTATGAGCGACGCCTCCTGAAGAGATTAGTTATTTTAGATGTTGGAGGATAGTGCATGATACAGACAGAGACCTATTCCAGAATCTCCTCTGGTTCTTTTACGTGCACGGTGTAAAGCACCGACACGAGACCTCGGTTTAACGTCCCATCTGAAAGACCGTTAATTTTATTAGGGTCAGACGGGGGATCGAACCTGCGACCCCTTATCTCTCCTAATCGTATCTTCACAGAAGATTAAATATGTATAATTCATGATTTTCATATTCATTCTTGGTACATGTATCATTATGATCTTGACTTTATAACTTCTTGGGACATATTGACAGACCAAATTTGTAAAATGTTCTATTCATCATATAATTGTCATATACCATGCATGCCTTTAATACGTTTGAAAGTTAGAATGCTAAAACTTCACAATTTTGTCTTTTTATTACATTTAAGGTGACTTATAGGCCCACTGGGTGGGGTGCTATTATACTTGTTATTTATGTATTTGTTCTATATTACGTATATGCTCATGTCACTATAATAAACAATTGCTTACTTACTTATATATTAATGAATGAATGGCCATGTACTGTTGTATGTTACTCATGTTATATTTTATTAATTGTATAAATAAGTAAGTATTTTTTATTAAAGTGACATATGCAAACATAAACATTCAATACAAAATATTTACAACTTTAAGATGGGCCTATTTGTCACCTAATGCCTGCATAACAATATAAATGAAAGCAAGACATTATCAAAATGTCAACACAAGAATAAAGATTCACCACATTGAACTTAAACGACTGTCAGAATGTTCTCATATAGAAAGCGAGTATATTTAATGCATACATTCTCAAAGTTTGTAAAATCGATAACTTCTAATTTGTATAATTATAATAAACTTTACATTATCTGCTTCTAGTTTCCAAAATATACATATACCATCAAACCTGTGTTAGTGCTCACCTCCATTAAGCAGCCAACCTGTATTAAGCAGCCAACCTGTATTAAGCAGCCAACCTGTATTAAGCAGCCAACCTGTATTAAGCAGCCAGTTTCTATATTCCCAATATGTAGTTTTACTATACAGTTGACCTCTATTAAACAGTCACCTGTGCTAAGCAGCCATTTTATGCGAGTCCCTCGACTGGCTGCTTAAGAGAGCTTTGACTGTATGTATGTATGTTCCTTTAATGTCAAACCCCCTCGCGTGGACTTAGACATGTTTTCGTGGGCAGGCTTAGCCGACCTAAGCGATTAACCAGTACTAAGCAATGTGTGTGAGGTGCCTTGCTCAATGACACTACATACGTGGCCTGACCGAGTATCGAACCCGTGACCGTTCGATTCCAAATCCGACGCTCTACCACTGGACCACATACGCAGTAGCCCATTGGATTTCTATCCGAATACTATATATGTACCTAGACGAGACAATAATAAAGAAACCTTAGTCTAAGCGTATGTATTCAGAAAATAGCAGACAGGAATAAAGTGCTGCAAAAGAAAACATTTGGATTGGAAAACAAGCATATTAAAATGCTTGTACTAATTCCTTTCCATAGTGAAGTTTGCAAACATATACATTTAGCACATTGGAGTGAATGTTCAAGATAAAGAAATGTTCATTCAGTAAGTGGTAATTCGGTTTAGCTTCCAATCAGAAAAAATGCATATAAGTGTATAGCACGTAGCGCCGGGGACGGTACCAAAATGTTACATATTGGATAGTTTATACAAATTTATTTTAGCTCGATTACGAAACAAGTTATTACAACTTATATTAATCACTCTCGAGACCTCATTCCTGATGGAATCCATCGCCATGACGGAGAGAGAAGAGGCAATGTGGAATTTAAATGCCTTGCCTAAGGGCACAATCGTAACGGCTCCAGCGGGGCTCGAACTTCGGACCTGAAGCGAACGCGCATCCACTGCGCTATCACGACTTCCACATATTGGATCCGTTTGAGGCTTATATCTTACTTAGAACACACACACTTATATAACACGACCCTGCTAATTAAAATTGTTAAATTCGTATATTTACGCGTAGGATTTAATATAAAACGCCGATCTTATGTCCTACTAATTAAAATTAGTAATTTCGAACGTGTACGCGTATAATTTAATATAATACTATGCATGGCCTTTTTACACCAGTCCATTATTATTGTCCAATATTAATAATAATGGACTGCAAGTACAAAGGTATGACGACACGACAGTGTTTTAGCTATATATATAAACAAAAGTATGTCGGCTCGACAGTCCGCCTCCGTGGTCGAGTGGTTAAGGTCGCTGACTTGTATACCACTGTAACCTATCATCACTGATGGTCACGGGTTCGAGCCCCGCTCAGGCCGTGTCTCATTTATATGAAAAAGTTGGCAGTTTCTTACGGAGGTTGGTGCACCCAAGTACTGGTTAACCGCTGGAGCCTGCCCAGGAAAGGTGTTGTTAAGTAAACTGCCCGCCGGCGATATAGCCCAAAATGGTGCTGATGCAGGCGTAAAACCCGAAATATAACATATATAACATATGTCGGCTCGACAGTGTTTTAATATGTATTAAGATCCATTTACAAATAATGAAAGTCCAACATTGGATACATCGCAATTGATACAGGGCCTGTACTTTGCCAAAAACAATGCCCTCATTGTGTGGGAATGTATGCAAATTACTTCGTGGTTCGTTTGTAAATGATATCTATGTATAGTTCATACTTACCATGCATCTGTCACAGTTGAGTTATTGTTTCGCAGTATTCATACTACAAGGAAGATATCACTATAACCATTTTATTGACATATTTTCCGGGTTATTGGGCTATGTTGACTCATATTAGTTAGATCGCACCGGCGCAGTACAATTCTACGGTCGTTGACTTAAAATCACATGCCCCTCATCGCTGTATGTTCGAGTTACACTTGTGGTGTTGAAATCTTTCTGGTTTAGGGAAGGTCGGTGGTTCACCCCTGGTGATTTTCTGTGCCTGTAATATTGCTCGGAATGGCACCCGGTGTTTCCTCCGGAAGTAGCTGGAGAGTCGACATATGCTACTTTAAACGCAACAAACAAACAAACCCGGGTTCGATCCTCGGACCGGGAAGTATGTGAGATGTCGCCAGATAAGACATGTGGGTTTTCTCCGGGTACTCCGGTTTCCTCCCACACGAATGACCACATTTAGGCTTTCATCCGCGCCAATGAGAGTGATTAATATAAGTTGGGTTTTTTTAAATTTATTTATTTTGCAACGATTGCGAAACAAGTTCTAACAACTTATATTAATCACTCTCGTTGGCTCGGATGACAGCGTATATGTGGTCATTCGTGTGGGAGGAAACCGAAGTACCCGGAGAAAACCCACCTGTCCGATCTGGCTACCACCGTACCATCTCACATACTTGCCGTTCCGAGGATCGAACGCGGGTTGCATTGGTGAGAAGCGAACGCTCTAACCACTGCGCTAATCGGACAGCCAACGGTTGTGTCAAGCAAGACATTTAAATTCCACATGTCCTCTTCTCTCTCCCTCGTGACGATTAGATGGATTCCATCAGGAATGAGGTATCGAGAGCGATACATATAAGTTGTAAGAACTTGTTTCGCAATCGAGATAAACAATTTTTTTAAATAAATACATAATACACATGTTTTCTATTTCAAATAATATTATAAGATTACTAGATGATTATAATAATGGAATATTCGAAGGGTGGATATAACATAAGTCAGATGGCATTGTAAAAGGCATATTTTATATGTGTGGATATCCATAGTTCCAGGTGCGCCGTGTTGCTATATATTCAGCATTTAATATTAGAATTATGGATATCCAATAATCAAAAGAAATTCTGGACATCCAAACATCGAATTATGGATATCCAAACATCGAATTCTGGATATCCAAACATCGAATTCTGGATATCCAAACATCGAATTATGGATATCCAAACATCGAATTATGGATATCCAAACATCGAATTATGGATATCCATCCATAAATGCTGAATAAATACCAAAACGGCACGCCTGGCATTCTGGATATCCATAAATCGAATTATGGATATCAATAAATAACGAATAAATAGCAAAACGGCGCCCCATACGGTTATGACTCACTGTCATCATAATATACACTTGCAAATGAACACAATTAGTACCATAGGTTCACAGGTAATGTAATATTTCATGTCAATAATAACTAGAATAGATAATGAATTCATGCTTGGTATTCAAAATGATGCTAACACGTGTAAGCACAACGATTCTGAATATATTCAGAACGGATTGATTGATTAATAGCCCCTTTAGGAGAACGTGGCCCCTTTGCAACTACGAGTGTGGATATGGAGCAGGACGCTCTTAGACTGGTGGGATTTCAGAAAAAAGTCCCTGCATAAGGTTCTAGGGGCATTTTTGGGTAAAAGTTGGGAACCAGACTTTTTAACATAGTTCAGGCATGCCGAATCCGATAAACCCGGTTTCCAAGCAAAATTATGAGTTTTTGACCATCTAATTTGCATAACCAAAATGGCCGCCAAATGGCAACATTTTAATGTTGAACCATTCGTCTACGATATTTCTGTAACCAGGCAAGCTATAATGACAAATCAAGTGTCTATACCTATGTTTTGAAGGGCAGAGAATATGGTTATGACATTTCCGAAGTCATTGGTGGTGAAAAATACTCATGAATATGCAACTTAGTGGCCGCCATTACAGAAAGGTCCGTTTTCACCAATATCTCTGTAACCGGGCAAGCTATAATGACAAATCAAGTGTCTATACCTATATTTTGAAGGGCAGAGAATATGATTAGGACATTTCTAGAGTCATAAACACCAAATATATGGAGATCACATGACCGGGTCTGTTGTGAAGTGTGGTTGGAGTGTGGACTGCTCGTAGAGGGTGATGTGCAGCTTATCTTGTCAGGAAAGGCATACAGCAAGGCTATGAGAGCTCACAAACTTACCTTGCAGGCCCTGTGGCGGCTTTTGTTGCCACCATTTCTCTTGTTTTCTGCAGAATCGAACAAGGAATGCTATGATGAAGTTTCTGCAATGGCAGCTGATGACAACCCCGAGAGAATTCCTGAGCTGATAGCGTGTCTCAGGCAGGAAATGTTTCACAGTCCTGAAAGATTTCGTTGCTAGTAGATCGGATGATGTGAACTTCGTCTTTTGGTGGAACTACATGGACATGGTCTCGCTACTGTTGCATATCACCCGAGCACAGCGTGATGGAGTATGGGACCTTCATCTCTACTCCTTCAGTCTGATGTTGCCCTACATCATGCGATATGACCACCTGAACTATGCAAGATGGGGTCCACTGTACTTGGCCGAGATGCACCAACTCCCAGAATCGGAGTTTCAAAAGGGAAACTTTGTTGTCAAGCGTTCGGCACATAAGTTCAACCAAGTAGACTCAGACCAAGCCATGGAGTGGATAAATGGTACAGGCAAGAAAGGAGGTGGAATCGTTGGCATCACAAAAACAACATCAGCTCTTATTAGATGGACCCTTTCGTATAATCTGAGGTCTCACATTGCAGCTGAAACGTATGACATGTACGATCACCATCCTGGCAGTGGATACGTTCACAATGAAGCCACCAAATAACGCCAAACGCGAGACAACGATGATGAGATGGCATTAGTCACGGCCTTCCAGGGATTCAAGGTGTGTGCATCAGTTTCACCAGGGTCCTTGCACAACCTCGTCACGAAAGACCTAGCAACGGAGGTAATCCAGAACTCGTTACTTTGTGCCAAAGACCTCGGACAGGAACAAGTGAATACATTTGTTGAGGAGAGAATGATTGTACCTAAGCAAGGTGACATGCCGGATGTCCCGATTCATGCGCCACTACACAAGAGTCGTGCCAAAACGTTTGAATCCCTGTATGAAGTGGTCAAGGACAGTAAAGACAAAGACAAGAAAACTATCATAAAAGCAGATAGAAACGTCCTTCAACGCCTCGTCATTGCCTATGAGGCAGGTCGTCCTGTTGACTTGCAAGCTGTCATGAAGCACGAGCTTCTGCCAGTTCCTATATCACTTGCCGAAATGAATGGTTCACTCCGGACTGGAAACAAGTCCGTGCTGGCAGATAAGTTAACAGAAGACATAGTATGTCCTGAAACTATAGAAGTTCACAACTTGTCATCTTGCCTTATCATTGATGGACAAGCACTGGTGGTTGCTCTGGGAAAGCCTGAAAAAGTAGTGACCTTCGGGGACTTGGCCGACACATACGTAAGAGTAGTACTGAAGGCAGGTTCTAACTATCAATGAATGGACGTTGTGTTCGACATGTACAGAGAAGAGACAATCAAGGGTGCTACCAGGCCACGACTCAATCAGACGGCTTGTTGAAAATCGTGATGTGCCGCTTCCAAAAAACTGGACAAACTTTCTGTCGCTTCCTGATAATAAAGTTGATCTTGCACATTTCTTGTCTGGGGAATTGTGTCTTCAGGCACCAGATGATAAGGAGATAGTAGCTGCAGGGGTATTCAGGGAGGAACTTGAAGTTAGGTCTTCAAAGACAACAACCGAGTTGACTCAGCTGAAAGCCACACACGAAGAAGCTGACACTAGGTTGGTGTTACATGTTGTGCAGAGTCAGTTTGACACAGTTGTTGTGTCATCAAGGGACACTGATCTTCTCATGCTTTTGGTTTCCAATTTCCCACGTGTTCAGTGTGAACGTCTCTGTGTGCTGTCTGGTACTGTCAAGAAACGGCGATATATACCCATTGATGCAGTTTTCAGTAACCTGCCAAGAGATTCAGCTACAAATCTTTTGCCATTTCATGCATTAACCGGGTATGACACCACATCATACATCGCAAATCACACGAAAAGGACCGCATGGGAAGTCTTTAAAGAGCACCATCAGTTGCTCAAGGACTTAGGAATCGCTGAACTCACAGAGGAGACCATTCGATCTTCAGAAACATTTCTTTGCAGAGTATACAATGTGCAAAAAACAGACTCTATTGATACGGCACGGCATATATTATACTATTTTCTAAGACAGGGAAACCTGAAGCGATGCCCCCAACGAGTGATGCTTTCCGCTATCATGTGATGCGAGCACACTATCAAACAATGGTTTGGAGAAATGCTCACTGTGCTGTACCTGAGCCTCCAGACCCCGTGGACATGGGATGGGAACGTACTGATACAGGACTAAAGCCCAAACTAATGTCATTGAGTCCCATCCCTGAAAGTTGTATGTAAGTGATTTCATGTTCATGCAAGAAACAATGCAAGACACGCCGGTGCAAATGCCGAAAATACAACTTACGATGCACAGCAATGTGTGCATGTGAGCAAGAGACTGATGACCAAACTCGTTGCATGAATACGGCCTAGCCGAACAAACATTATCTGCCCTTCAAAACAGGTATAGACACTTGGTTTGTCAATATTGCATTTCTGGTTACGGAGATATTGGTCGAAACGGACTTTTCTGTAATGGCGGCCACTAATTTGCATATTCATGAGTATTGTTCACTACCAATGACCTCAGAAATGTCTTAATCATATTCTCTGTCCTTCAAAACATAGGTATAGACACTTGATTTGTCATTATAGCTTGCCCGGTTACAGAGATATCGCAGAGGAATGGTCCAACATTTGCCATTTGGCGGCCATTTTGTTTATGCAAATTAGGTGGTCAAAAACTCAAAATTTCACTTGGGAACCGGGTTTATCGGATTCGGCATGCCTGAATTATGTTAAAAAGTCTGGTTCCCAACTTTTACCAAAAAATGCCCCTAACATTCACATTTTTCTCAAATCCCACTATTCTATCTCTGTGATGACGGAGAACAACCCTGTCTAGTTTACGCATATTTATTCGTTCATATAGTATCACATGTACATATTATGTATAGGATATAAGCCGAACACGATCCAATATGTAACATATTGGACTGTGTGAGACAAGTAGTGCCGAAGACAGTGCCAATATTTTACATATTGGATCCGTTTGAGACTTATATCTTATTTAAATCACACACTTAAAACAAGATCCTACTAATTAAAATTGTTAATTTCGTACATGTACACGTAGGATTTAATATAATAATACTCTGGCCTTTTGACAGCAGTCCAATATTAATAATAATGGACTGCAAGTACATAGGTATGACGTCACGACAGTGTTTTAAGTATAGGATATAAGCCGAAAACGATCCAATATGTAAAATATTGGACTGTGTGAGGCGCGTAGCGGCGAAGACAGTACCAATATCTTACATATTGGATCCGTTTGAGGCTTATATCTTACTTAAAACAAACTTTTATAACAAGATCCTACTAATTAAAATTGTTAATTTCGTACATACGCAAGTCCAATATTAATAATAATGGACTGCAAGTACAAAGGTATGCCGTCACGAGAGTGGTTTAAGCATTAGATAACAAACGTTGTACCAATGGATTTCGATGACAGCAAAATTACTTATAGAGTCAATCCCATTATAACTTGACTAGATAATGAGTACATGCTAAATAGAGAATTTAGAGTCATGATGTCGTGATAGCGCAGTAGTAGAGCGTTCGCTTCAGGCGCCGAGTTCGAACCCCGCTCGAGCCATTACGTATGTGCCCTTAGGCATTTAATGTCAACATGCCTCCTCTGCCTCTCTCCCTCGTGGCGATGGATTCCATCAGGAATTATGTCTTTAATGATTAATAAGTTGTAAGAACTTGTTTCGCAATTGAGCTGAAATAAATTTGTATTAAAATATAGAATAAGAATATTCCTGCTAAGAATTATATTGCTGCATCGCTTAAAGTAAAGTTACAGAAGTCGGTGCACCAAATACGTGTTAACCGCTGGAGCCTGATAGGAAACATGTTGTTAGGTAAACTGTCCGCCGGCGATATAGCGCAACATGGTGCTGATGAAGGCGTAAAACCCGAAGAAACAAACACACTACTGTTTACAATTCTCTACAGATGATTGCACAGATGCTGGTTTAGGATTTTGTATTTGAAATCAGTTGGCATCTGTAATTCTGTCATTTTCATTTATTATGTATCGTTAACGTTTTTTATTGCAGAAGTATGCCGATTCGTGAGTGACTGTCACGTTCTGAGGATGTCATTTTGCCGAGCGAATACACTAGATAGCATGTCACTTAAAGCATTTCTAAAGTCATGACGGAAGATTCCATAAATACATGGGTTGATTGCACTTGCCACATACCCTAACATAATCGCCACTAGGTTCAACCGTCCAAACATAGGATCCTCACTGTGAACGAATAGTTTGATTAAATGCACAACACTAATTGGTGCCGTGCCCAGGAAGTAAGCCGCGACTACTATTAAAAGACTACAAACAAGTTTACACCGATCCGACAGCTTCATTTTATTTCTGTATCGAGTTACAGTGTCACCAGACTGGTTGACTTCTTGCAGTATTTTTGAATAACAATAAATGAGCACTAGTCCAGGAATTAGAAAACAGAGAAAAAACGCTAAAGCTAGATAAAGGATGGTTTCTGATCTGTAGCGATGCCATTGTATTCCGCATACAGCTTCCCAATAGTCGAATAACACCCAGCCATATATCGAAGGCGCACAACCGAATGTAAGTCCTTGAATCCATGTGTAGACAATGACAATCTTCATTCTAGTACGCGTAATGCGAAGCGAGTAGGTGAATGGGTACAATACAGCCTGATATCTATCCATACTTATGCAGCACATTGTCAGTGTGGAAACAATGATAAGAGAATAGCTGGTTGCGTAGACAATGTTACACCAAGTCTCGCCCAGTAGCCATTTGTCAGAGAGCAAGGCTGTCAGCGCACTCGCCATTACAAAGACCGTGATGCCGAGGTCAATAATACTTAAGTTGATGATCAATAGGTTGGAAATATTCTTCCGTATTTTACGGTTGAAGAGAATTACGATTATAACTGCCAAGTTAGCTAACAACGCTGTTAACATTATCAACATGAGGAACAATGCAGTGATCACTATTTCATACGTGTCTCTCAGTAGCACAGCATCCGTGGCATCTACAGCACGCGTTACATGTATGTCGCTGGATATTGGTTGTGTATCGTTGTTCATTGATGATGCGTTCGGAAAGGTAGCTGATTCCATGTTGAATGTAGCTCATACTGCCATATGCATCTAGAATAGAGAGAAAGAAGGGGGCACATTTAATTTAATTAATCTTAATAGTTAGAAATTATTCAATTGCCAGAGCATTTTCTAGACTAGAAACCTCATTATTTGTGGACTCCATCACCACGAGGGAGAGAGAAGAGACCATGTGGATTTTAAGCGTTTACCTATGGACACAATCATAACGGCTACAGCTGGGTGCAAAACTGGCCTTTCACTCATGAAGCGATAACGCTACCACTGCACTATCACGACTTCCACACATTAAGTTTAATATACATCAAATATTAATCGGTTTTAGATTAATCATATTGTATTGCTCGATTTTACATATACATGTGAATACAAAACATGACAAATTAAATAAAGGCAAACGGGTCGGGCCACAAGTTCTAGCAACATTAGTTATGGCCCTTCCCGACAAGATAGTAACTGAAAGAATAGCTACCAGTGAGTTCAAGCATATATAAATATAGAAAAATAGCCCGCGCGAAACAATTTGCATTATTATCATGACGCGGGTGATACAATTTGCATTATTATCATGACGCGCGTGACACAATTTGCATTATTACCATAGCCCGTGTGACACAATTTGCATTATTACCATAACCCGTGTGACACAATTTGCATAATTAGCATAACCCACGCGAAACAATTTGCATAATTATCATAGCTCGCGCGAAACAATTTGCATAAATATCATAGCCCGTGTGACACAATTTGCATAATTACCATAGCCCTCGTGAAGCAGTTTGTCAGTTGTGTACATTCCTGTAGACACGTGCCTACATATTTTCTTTCAGAAATTGAAATATGAAAATGCGACAATTTAGTTAATACAAATTTATTTGAGCTCGATTGCGAAACAAGTTTTTATAACTTATATTAATCACTCTCGAGACCTCATTCCTGATGGAATCCATCGCCACGAGGGAGAGAGAAGAGGTATGTGGAATTTAAATGGCACACTCGTACCGGCTCCAGCTGGGCTCGAACTCCAGGACAGTCGCACATGAAGCGAACGCGCATCCACTGAACTATCACAACTTTCACAATTTGTTTTAATAAAATAACAAAAATATGGGTTAGAGGGTGTACGATAGCGAACCCATCAAAGCCAGTTATAGGTTACTTTTTTATTTATAAAAGATGGTAAGGATTATCCCTTGTTTCTCGTCAATATATGCCTTACAATACCCCAGAATGCAGTTGCGGCATGAAGACTTCCCGACATCTTCCGGAGGGGATACCTCCTGACCCCCCAATCATAATGGCACCTACACACCAAAGCTCAAGCTACGCTCATGTTTTGCAATACATACCTACGTTCAACACACTCAGTCCAGAATAATCCACATATGACACGCTTCTTTTTAGTAATTAGCACTTTTGCTATATA
Organism: Archivesica marissinica; assembly: GCA_014843695.1. Classification (NCBI taxonomy): domain Eukaryota; kingdom Metazoa; phylum Mollusca; class Bivalvia; order Venerida; family Vesicomyidae; genus Archivesica; species Archivesica marissinica. The sequence goes on along the minus strand of JABXNX010003618.1, from coordinate 8,275 downwards.
TAAAACATAAATTTATAAATAACGCAACTTTATTATATATAAAATAAATTTATAAATTGTGCAACGTGTTGATAGTTGCCCATATGAAAGACGATTACGCAACAAATAACGTATTAAAACATGCAACACTAATTCTATAACGGTTAAGTAGCGTTATCTATAATAATTATTATAAGTCTCTCATACTTGATTATGAACGTGAGCCAACGTGCATAGCGTGTATTTCACACAATTGAAATGTGTCCCATTGATATCCAATTATATAATACAACTGAAGTGATAATTATACAACAAAACTATAACAACGTCTATTCTTTAAAAATACAATTAGAATTACCAACTTTAAGACATAACATAATGTTAAAACATATCCTGTAAGTATGCTAGACGTCTTTTATTAAATTCCAATTAGGCTTTCAAGTTACGCTGGACTAATAATCCAGGGGTCACAGGTTCGATCCCCCGTCTGACCCTAATAAAATTAACAGTCTTTCAGATTGGACTTTAAACCGAGGTCTCGTGTCGGTGCTGTACACCGTGCACGTTAAAGCACCAGAGGAGACTCTGGAATGGGTCTCTCTTAGTATCGTTGTGTTATCATCCAAAAATCTAAAATGACTAATCTCTTCAGGAGGCGTCGCTCATGTTGGCAATCGGTAGCGACGAACCTGCGATCCTGTATTACCAGTCCAGCGTGTTAACCACTGGACTACATATCCGTCAGACGGGGGATCGAACCTGCGACCCCTGGATTACCAGTCCAGCGTGTTAACCACTGGACTACAGATCCGTCAGACGGGGGATCGAACCTGCGATCCATGGATTACCAGTCCAGCGTGTTAACCACTGGACTACAGATCCGTCAGACGGGGGATCGAACCTGCCATCCATGGATTACCAGTCCAGCGTGTTAACCACTGGACTACAGATCCGTCAGACGGGGGATCGAACCTGCGATCCATGACTTACCAGTCCAGCGTGTTAACCACTGGACTACAGATCCGTCTTGTATTGTGTTTTTACCAAATTTAGAAAAGCGGGTGATTTTCTTCGTATTTGAACAGGTCGACATGAAGAAGAAGAATCGTTTATTAAGACACAAACATAAAGTATATAATTATATATAGTATTATATGGTAGGAACCAAATTCCAAGAAACGTGAGATAATGAACAGAGAACAGAACAGAACATAAGTTTATTCATGACGTATACATAAGTACATAGTCATAATATATACATATAATTACATATAAATAAACAAGTGATCAATAAAGCTATCGTATAGCTACTGTAATATAATTTAAAATAGAGGATGAACATTCTAGTTAGTTGTTTTGTGTAATTAAGAAGACAAAGCGTTCAATATTGAGTTCCTATGGTTTAAAGCATTCTTAATAAATCGAGCCAAGCTTAATAAAACCTTTCTATTATCACTGTTCATTAATGAACACAATGTATACATACTTGGTCTCGTGTAGTAGTATTTTTTAATAAGTACTTTCCTCAAATATGAGTAACACGGACAAATTAAAATAAAGTGATACTCATCTTCAATATCTCTAACATTACAACATTGACAATAACGCTCATTTCTCTGTATTCTATTGTTAGAGAATCTACCAGTATGGATTCTAAGTGAATGGGCAGAAGTCCTTATTCGGGTTATAAATAATCTCAAGTTAGAAGGTAATATATCCAAGTATGTTTCATAGCTAAAATCATGTTTACAATTATTATACAATTCGAGTACATTACTAGATGACTTATTAGTAATCCAAGTTTGTATGAAACAATCAATAACCCGTTGCTTAAATATACATAAGAAATGATTATCAGAACAGAACAGAACAGAACATATGTTTATTTTAAGACTTGTACATGGTACATCGTCATAAACATACAAATATACAATTACATATTGGTCACGTAATACAATAGATTTTACATTCATATATTCACATAAATCGATTGACATGTAGTATTATAATAATGATGATTCAATTTACGGAATAGAGGATGAACATAATTAATTGTTAGCAGTTACAATAGTACTTCTTAGTACAATGGCTTCTTTTATATATTTCGCCAAGTTTAATATATCAACTTTTTTGATCGAGGTTACCAGTTCAATAAATTTGAACATAGAGGGACGATACTGATGGTATCCTTTGATATATTTCTTTCTTATATCTTCAAAGCATGGACATATTAAAATGAAATGGTATTCGTCTTCAATATCCAAAGTGTTACAACATAAACAATATATCTCATTACGTGGTATTCTGTTTTGACCATATCGTCCAGTTTGAATTCTTAATACATGTGCAGATACTCTAATTCTAGTAATGAAAAACCTCAAGTTCTTAGGCAATAAATCTAGATAACTTTCATATGCAAGTGTTGTTTTACAATTTCTATAAAGGTCCAATACTACACTATTTTCAACAGACGTATGCCAATTTTGTATGTAACTATCTACAACTCTTTGCTTAAACAATTTAGGAAACATTTTACAATCTATCTTATTAGTATTAATGAAATATTCAGACAAACCATATACATCTAACATATCTTTGACGTTCGTGACCCAATTTTTCAAACCATTATAATAATCATCGACACATTGTTATAAATTGTTCGTAAAATTATGTTGTCCGTATTTATTATTTTACACCAATATTTTATTATTCTAACATATCTGTTAACATAAAGTGGGTATCGACCTAATTCACCATATATACTTGCATTACATGAACTAATTCTAACATTCAATATCCTTTTACAAAATTTCATGTGTATACGTTCAATATCTTTAGATTTTGTGTGACCCCATACTTCTGAAGAATATGACAAAATAGATCCGACAAAGGAGTCAAATAACTGACATAATAACTTAGGTTTGAGGTCAAATTCTTTACAATTATACAATAAAATATTTAAAGCTTTTAAAGCCTTACCAATAAGATGTTCCTGGTTTAATGAGAAATTACCTGTATAGCTGAATATTGTACCAAGATAGTTAAAACAATATACAACTTCTAATGGCTGTCCATTATATAACCATCTCTCTCTATCAAAGGTGATACCTCTTTTTCTAAAAACAACTATTTTAGTTTTCATAATATTAACTTCTAATACCCAATGATTACAGTATGTATATAGTAGATCAAGACTCTTCTGCAGATCTTCAGGAGTTTTTCCAAAAATTGCCATATCATCGGCGAACAGTAATAATATTAATACAATGTCATCTATTAGTAATCCTGAATTTAAATTGTCTTGCAAATGTAACTCTAGGTCTTCAACGAAAAGTGAGAACAAAATTGGCGAAATTACCTCCCCTTGGCGCAAGCCCACTGCATACTGGAAGAAATCGGAATATGAATTACAACATCTAACACATGATTTAACTTTATCATACATATCTCTAATAATACGTAATACCTTACCTTGAATGCCACATTTATACATTTTCAACCATAAAGAATTTCTACAAATACTATCAAAACAAGATTTTAAATCAATGAACCCTACATACAGACGCTTATTATTATTAAGATAATGTTGTATAACAGACTGTAGAATGAAAATCGCATCAACAGTCGATTTTCCTTTTCTGAACCCAAATTGGCAATCAGAAATTACTGCATAATTGTTACAAAATGTTTCAATTCTAGTATTTAGTACTGAAGTAAACAGTTTGGACAAACAACTGACTAAAGTGATACCCCTGTAGTTATTAACTAGTTTGGGATCTCCCTTTTTAAATACAGGAACAATAACTCCTTCAGTCCATTTATCTGGGTAAAAGCCAGATTCTAAAATCGCATTAAAAATATCACAAATATGTGAACACAAAATATCTATAGATTCAATGAAATATTCATTAAGAAGACAATCTAAACCTGTAGCTTTATTTGACCTAAGCGACTTTGCAGCTTTCCGTATCTCTTCACATGTAATGGGTACATTCAAATCCTCAAATCTACAATCACTAGAATTAAAATCATGTTCGTTACAGAAAGTCTTAGATTCTTCATTATGAGACTCGAATATATTATTTGACAAATGTTCGAAATATTTCATAAAATCTTCAACTGATATATCATTTTGAGATACAACAGATTTGTTTTTCTTGAAATGACCCCAACATTGCTTAGGTTTGCAAAACCTTAGACGTTCAATTTCAGAATATTTCCTTTTAATATAGGCTTTCTTCTTCTTACGGATTAGATCCTTATAAAAACATTTACATGTACAAAAATACTGTCTACTAACTAAATTTTTACAACTATTTAATGCACTCAGTGCATCTAAATAAACATGTTTAACGGTTCTACAATCAGCATCGAACCAGTCTGCATCATCTGTACAATATCTATCTGAAAACGATACCCTACTTTTGCTTTTATATGTTTTGGAAAAAAGCGGATCCGCCGCTTCTCTAATTAAACTGGTAAAATCGTTTAGAACACTGTTCACGGACAAACGCTCGCTCTTATCAATATGCATTGTAAGGCGATTAAAAGTAGGCAAGTTTGCCATCAGACTGGTACGAAATGTATTTTTCAAACTATCTTTCCACTTATATCTAATACTAGGACTTGCTTGTGAAACAGGTGTGATATAATTTGAATACAATGAAAAACTAACGGGAGCATGGTCGCTCCATTCATTTAGCGATTGTACACAAAATTTACTGATATTTGCAAAGTTCCTTTCATTGGTTACAAGGTAGTCAATAGTTGACGCCCCGTTATATGATACATAACTATACATACCAATGTTATAATCGTCACCTAATCTACCGTTAACTAAACGTAGGTTACTAGAACGGCAAAGATCAATCAGTTTAATCCCAAAATTATTATGTTTTTTATCCATTGTGGCCCGGTCCATGTGCGTATCAGGTACATAAGATATATCATTAAAGGACTTGTTTATACCATCAAAAATAACAAAGTCATTTTTAACACCAACTCGACTATTAAAATCACCTGTTAAAAACACAGAGCCTAGATTTTCAAATCGACTGACGTCATTTTCAATAGTGTCAAATAGATCAACATTTATAGTATTATATGCTGGAGAGTCCTCACCCCAAAGATATAATATAATGTTTATATTGTGGATCGATAGATATTGAAGATATTAATGTTATCATTTTATTTGTATATGTTCATGTTATAACGACTTAAACAAACACTTCATTGATGCACACTATTGCAATAGACCGTCTGTATACACATTATCTTAGTTTATGCACATTTATTTGAGCTCGATTGCGAAACAAGTTCTTATAACTTATATTAATCACTCTTGATACCTCATTCCTGATGGAATCCATCGCCACGAGGGAGAGAGAGAGAGGAGGCATGTGGAATTTAAATGCCTTGCCTAATGGCACAATCCTAACGGCTCCAGCGGGGCTCGAACTCCGGGCCTTTCGCACATGAAACGAACGCTCTACCACTGAGCTATCACAACTTCCACAAATTATCTTATGGGTTCCTATAATAATAATACTATACATAATTTAACCAAATTGATAAAATTATCTTTAGTTATTAAAAAAAATACAAATGTGTAATTGTCAAAATTTTACATATATTTTTACTCACTTAAATTTCAATTGTCACGTGATTATAAATTGTATAGTGTGTTTGTTTATTATAGTGTCACCCCTATTTAAAGGGCCAGCTATTTCTGACTTATCAGACACCTCTTTTTTGGAACATCAGTACTTCCCGAATCTTATGCTTGTATGCCAGGAGCCAGGCTGGTAGGCACTCGGTAACCATTATTTAACTAGCTGGCGGCTCACCAACCGGCCATATTAAAACAGACCCCTGACGAGATTCGAACATTCGACACCCCGCTCCGTAGGCGGACGCCGTAACAACTAGGCCACGGACACGGTATATGTTAGTACTATGGTTTTGTTAAGACGATGTATCATGTACAAGTCTTTCGAAATAAAAATCGGTTCTGCCATGTGTGTTTTACGTTTATTTATCGTCGCTACCGATTGACCATATGAGCGACGCCTCCTGAAGAGATTAGTCATTTTAGAATTTGGAGGATAGTTCATGATACAGAGAGAGACCCATTCCAGAGTCTCCTCTGGTTCTTTTACGTGCACGGTGTAAAGCACCGACACGAGACCTCGGTTTAAAGTCTCATCTGAAAGACTGTTAATTTTATTAGGGCAGTAGGACAGTTTAATTTAATCCACGGACAATTTATTACTTATATACTCGAGAGTGATTAATATAAGTTGAAAGAACTTGTTTCGCAATCGAGCTAAAATAAATTTGTATAAACTAAACTATTACTTATTAATCCGCGGTCAGTTTAATTCATCCTATGTGGATTTCTAAACTCTCCACTCTCTCCATCCGTCTATGTCGCTGTCGCTGATTGGCTGTCTACATCCGCATCAGTGTCGTTGATTGGCTGTCTACGTCCGTGTTTATGTCACGGATTGGCTGTCTGCGCCTGCGTCTTATGTCGCTGATTGGCTGTCTACGTATGCATCTATGTCGCTGATTGGTTGTCTATGTATGCGTCTATGTCGCTGATTAGCTGTCTACGTCGCTGATTGGTTGTCTACGTCCGCGTCTATGTCGCTGATCGGCTGTCTACGTATGCGTCTTATGTCGCTGATTGGCTGTCTACGTATGCGTCTATGTTGCATATTTTTAAATAAATTTAGTTAATTTATAGTTTGGACGTAATTGTTAAAACAAATGAGATTCCAAGGTTTAGCATGGGTTCCAGTCTGTCGATTTTTCTCATTTTTACTTCTGGCACAATGACATGATATTACCAGAAACTAAATATGGCTCAATTAATATAATTAATAGTCTCGGTGTTAAAATATATATTTATATGACTGACCAGGCAACATATATCAACGCTTGTTCCCAGGCTATCCACGGGTGTGCAGGACTAGACTCTTTTAGGCGCTTAGCTGTTTGTCTAACAGCACAGAAACAAAAATATACATTTGTATTCAAGTCAGTAGCTATATAGATGTGTACAGATACCTTGTGCATGTGACAGGTTGTGATAAGTGTAGTGCCAGGGGGTGCTTAATTCCAAGGGCATTTGACATGCTAGACTGTAACTGCTGCGATATGCAATATTTAGTTTATACAAATTTATTTTAGCTCGATTGCGAAAAAATTTCTTTCAACTTTTATTAATCACTCTGGAGATATCATTCCTGATAGAATCCATCGCCATCTCAGAAGAGGCAACGTGGAATTTAAATGCCTTGCCTAAGGGCACACTCGTAATGGCTCCAGCTGGGCTCGAACTCCGGACCTTTCGCACCTGAAGCGAACGCGCATCCACTTCGCTGTCACGACTTCCATATGCAATACTAATACAATGTACAGCCTTCGATCTAAATACATTTCCATCATTATATATGGATAACGCTATACATGTGTATCTAGTTACGTTTGAGTGAATATGTTTATCTTGGAAGTAGGCTTTGTTATGGCTGTTTCATCTCACTCTATCTCTCTAAATTTCTTATTCCCTATGAATTGATGTGGAATCTGTATTGCTTACAGTATCTGGATCATCGACTAAGTTTTTAATTTATTCTAAATATGTCTATTTTGTTTTTATGTTTTATTTTCTGTCGTGAATGGTACTTATATCGGTGAGGAAATGAAATACAGGATATCGCTTATATATATATATATATATATATATATATATGCGTGCGTGCGTGCGTGCGTGCGTGCGTGCGTGCGTGCGTGTTCGTGATCTCAATATCACATTCCAAATATTCACAGAATTGTTTTGCATTTCTAGAGAGTAGAACACATTCCATGTGTTGAATATGTATGACCTTTGATTTTATTTGCGGGTTTAAAAACAGTATTGCGACACCTATGAGAGGACAGGGTGAAGGTCTTTGACAATGGCATTGCAGACATAACATGCCACACGCCCCTGTACCCGCTCAATGACTAGGTGCTATTCGTGCTATTTGCAGACATAACATGCCACACGCCCCTGTACCCGCTCAATGACTAGGTGCTATTCGTGCTATTGGCAGACATAAAAATTGCCACACGCCCCGTACGCTCATGACCAGGTGATATTCGTGCTATTTGCAGACAATAAAAATGCCACACGCACCTGTAACCCGCTCAATGAGCTAGGTGCTATTCGTGCTATTTGCAGACATAACATGCCACACGCCCCTGTACCCACTCAATGACTAGGTGCTATTCGTGCTATTTGCAGACATAA
>JABXNX010003617.1:0-25759 GCA_014843695.1 Archivesica marissinica | reverse complement strand
TATAGAGATTGTATTGTGTAGTTGCCAGGATTTACTTGTGTAATTATAGAGATTGTATTGTGTAGTTGCCAAGATTTACTTGTGTAATTATAGAGGTTGTATTGTGTAGTTGCCAGGATTTACTTGTATACTTATAGAGATTGTATTGTGTAGTTGCCTAGATTTACTTGTTTAATTATAGAGATTGTATTGTGTAGTTGCCTGGATTTACTTGTGTAATTATAGAGATTGTATTGTGTAGTTGCCTGGATTTACTTGTTTAATTATAGAGATTGTATTGTGTAGTTGACTAGTTGCCAGGATTTACTTGTGTAATTAGAGATTGTATTGTGTAGTTGCCTGGATTTACTTGTGTAATTATAGAGGTTGTATTGTGTAGTTGCCAGGATTTACTTGTGTAATTATAGAGATTGTATTGTGTAGTTGCCAGGATTTACTTGTGTAATTATAGAGATTGTATTGTGTAGTTGCCAGGATTTACTTGTGTAATTATAGAGATTGTATTGTATAGTTGCCAGGATTTACTTATGTAATTATAGAGGTTGTATTGTGTAGTTGCCAGGATTTACTTATGTAATTATAGAGGTTGTATTGTGTAGTTGCCAGGATTTACTTATGTAATTATAGAGGTTGGTGTAGTTGCCAGGATTTATTTGTTTAAATATAGAGATTGTATTGTGTAGTTGCAAGGATTTACTTGTTTAATTATAGAGATTGTATTGTGTAGTTGCCAGGATTTACTTATGTAATTATAGAGATTGGTGTAGTTGCCAGGATTTATTTGTTTAATTATAGAGATTGTATTGTGTAGTTGCCAGGATTTACTTGTTTAATTATAGAGATTGTATTGTGTAGTTGCCATGATTTACTTATGTAATTATAGAGCTTGTATTGTGTAGTTGCCAGGATTTACTTGTTTAATTATAGAGATTGTATTGTGTAGTTGCCATGATTTACTTGTGTAATTATAGAGATTGTATTGTGTAGTTGCCTGGATTTACTTGTGTAATTATAGAGATTGTATTGTGTAGTTGCAAGGATTTACTTGTTTAATTATAGATTGTATTGTGTAGTTGCCAGGATTTATGTGTGTAATTATAGAGGTTGTATTGTGTAGTTGCCAGGATTTACTTGTGTAATTATGGAGATTGTATTGTGTAGTTGCAAGGATTTACTTGTGTAATTATAGAGGTTGTATTGTGTAGTTGCCAGGATTTACTTGTTTAATTATGGAGATAGTATTGTGTAGTTGCCAGGATTTACTTATGTAATTATGGAGATAGTATTGTGTAGTTGCCAGGATTTATTTGTTTAATTATAGAGATTGTATTGTGTAGTTGCCAGGATTTACTTGTGTAATTATAGAGATTGTATTGTGTAGTTGCCAAGATTTACTTATGTAATTATAGAGGTTGTATTGTGTAGTTGCCAGGATTTACTTATGTAATTATAGAGGTTGGTGTAGTTGCCAGGATTTATTTGTTTAATTATAGAGATTGTATTGTGTAGTTGCAAGGATTTACTTGTTTAATTATAGAGATTGTATTGTGTAGTTGCCATGATTTACTTATGTAATTATAGAGGTTGTATTGTGTAGTTGCCAGGATTTACTTGTTTAATTATAGAGATTGTATTGTGTAGTTGCCAGGATTTACTTGTGTAATTATAGAGATTGTATTGTGTAGTTGCCTGGATTTACTTGTTAATTATAGAGATTGTATTGTGTATTAGTTGCCAGGATTTACTTTTGTAATTAGAGATTGTATTGTGTAGTTGCCAGGATTTACTTGTGTAATTATAGAGGTTGTATTGTGTAGTTGCCAGGATTTACTTGTGTAATTATAGAGATTGTATTGTGTAGTTGCCAGGATTTACTTGTGTAATTATAGAGATTGTATTGTGTAGTTGCCTGGATTTACTTGTGTAATTATAGAGATTGTATTGTGTAGTTGCCAGGATTTACTTGTGTAATTATAGAGATTGTATTGTGTAGTTGCCTGGATTTACTTGTGTAATTATAGAGATTGTATTGTGTAGTTGCAAGGATTTACTTGTGTAATTATAGAGGTTGTATTGTGTAGTTGCAAGGATTTACTTGTGTAATTATAGAGGTTGTATTGTGTAGTTGCAAGGATTTACTTGTGTAATTATAGAGGTTGTATTGTGTAGTTGCAAGGATTTACTTATGTAATTATAGAGATTGTATTGTGTAGTTGCCAGGATTTACTTATGTAATTATAGAGGTTGTATTGTGTAGTTGCCAGGATTTACTTGTGTAATTATAGAGGTTGTATTGTGTAGTTGCAAGGATTTACTTGTTTAATTATAGAGATTGTATTGTGTAGTTGCAAGGATTTACTTGTTTAATTATAGAGATTGTATTGTGTAGTTGGCTAGTTGCCAGGATTTACTTGTGTAATTATAGATTGTATTGTGTAGTTGCCAGGATTTACTTGTTTAATTATAGAGATTGTATTGTGTAGTTGCCAGGATTTACTTGTGTAATTATAGAGATTGTATTGTGTAGTTGCCTGGATTTACTTGTTTAATTATAGAGATTGTATTGTGTAGTTGCCTGGATTTACTTGTGTAATTATAGAGATTGTATTGTGTAGTTGCCTGGATTTACTTGTTTAATTATAGAGATTGTATTGTGTAGTTGCTGGATTTACTTGTGTAATTATAGAGATTGTATTGTGTAGTTGCCTGGATTTACTTGTTTAATTATAGAGATTGTATTGTGTAGATTGCCAGGATTTACTTGTGTAATTATAGAGATTGTATTGTGTAGTTGCCAGGATTTACTTATGTAATTATAGAGGTTGTATTGTGTAGTTGCCAGGATTTACTTATGTAATTATAGAGGTTGTATTGTGTAGTTGCCATGATTTACTTATGTAATTATAGAGGTTGGTGTAGATGCCAGGATTTATTTGTTTAATTATAGAGATTGTATTGTGTAGTTGCAAGGATTTACTTGTTTAATTATAGAGATCGTATTGTGTAGTTGCCATGATTTACTTATGTAATTATAGAGGTTGTATTGTGTAGTTGCCAGGATTTACTTGTTTAATTATAGAGATTGTATTGTGTAGTTGCCATGATTTACTTGTGTAATTATAGAGATTGTATTGTGTAGTTGCCTGGATTTACTTGTGTAATTATAGAGGTTGTATTGTGTAGTTGCCAGGATTTACTTGTGTAATTATAGAGATTGTATTGTGTAGTTGCCAGGATTTACTTGTGTAATTATAGAGATTGTATTGTGTAGTTGCCTGGATTTACTTATGTAATTATAGAGATTGTATTGTGTAGTTGCAAGGATTTACTTGTGTAATTATAGAGGTTGTAGTGTGTAGTTGCAAGGATTTACTTGTGTAATTATAGAGGTTGTATTGTGTAGTTGCCAGGATTTACGTGTGTAATTATAGAGGTTGTATTGTGTAGTTGCCAGGATTTACTTTTGTAATTATAGAGGTTGTATTGTGTAGTTGCCAGGATTTACTTGTGTAATTATAGAGGTTGTATTGTGTAGTTGCCAGGATTTAATTGTTTAATTATGGAGATTGTATTGTGTAGTTGCAAGGATTTACTTGTGTAATTATAGAGGTTGTATTGTGTAGTTGCCAGGATTTACTTGTGTAATTATAGAGGTTGTATTGTGTAGTTGCCAGGATTTACTTGTGTAATTATAGAGGTTGTATTGTGTAGTTGCCAGGATTTAATTGTTTAATTATGGAGATTGTATTGTGTAGTTGCAAGGATTTACTTGTGTAATTATAAAGGTTGTATTGTGTAGTTGCCAGGATTTACTTGTTTAATTATAGAGATTGTATTGTGTAGTTGCCAGGATTTACTTGTTTAATTATGGAGATAGTATTGTGTAGTTGCCAGGATTTACTTATGTAATTATGGAGATAGTATTGTGTAGTTGCCAGGATTTATTTGTTTAATTATAGAGATTGTATTGTGTAGTTGCCAGGATTTACTTGTGTAATTATAGAGATTGTATTGTGTAGTTGCCAAGATTTACTTGTGTAATTATAGAGGTTGTATTGTGTAGTTGCCAAGATTTACTTGTGTAATTATAGAGGTTGTATTGTGTAGTTGCCAGGATGTACTTATGTAATTATAGAGGTTGTATTGTGTAGTTGCCAGGATTTACTTATGTAATTATAGAGGTTGTATTGTGTAGTTGCCATGATTTACTTATGTAATTATAGAGGTTGGTGTAGTTGCCAGGATTTATTAGTTTAATTATAGAGATTGTATTGTGTAGTTGCAAGGATTTACTTGTTTAATTATAGAGATTGTATTGTGTAGTTGCCATGATTTACTTATGTAATTATAGAGGTTGTATTGTGTAGTTGCCAGGATTTACTTGTGTAATTATAGAGATTGTATTGTGTAGTTGCCAGGATTTACTTTTGTAATTATAGAGATTGTATTGTGTAGTTGCCTGGATTTACTTATGTAATTATAGAGATTGTATTGTGTAGTTGCAAGGATTTACTTGTGTAATTATAGAGATTGTATTGTGTAGTTGCCAGGATCTACTTATATTATTATAGAGGTTGTATTGTGTAGTTGCCAGGATTTACTTATGTAATTATAGAGGTTGTATTGTGTAGTTGCCAGGATTTACTTATGTAATTATAGAGGTTGTATTGTGTAGTTGCCATGATTTACTTATGTAATTATAGAGGTTGGTGTAGTTGCCAGGATTTATTTGTTTAATTATAGAGATTGTATTGTGTAGTTGCAAGGATTTACTTGTTTAATTATAGAGATTGTATTGTGTAGTTGCCATGATTTACTTATGTAATTATAGAGGTTGTATTGTGTAGATGCCAGGATTTACTTGTTTAATTATAGAGATTGTATTGTGTAGTTGCCATGATTTACTTGTGTAATTATAGAGATTGTATTGTGTAGTTGCCTGGATTTACTTGTTTAATTATAGAGATTATATTGTGTAGTTGGCTAGTTGCCAGGATTTACTTGTGTAATTAGAGATTGTATTGTGTAGTTGCCTGGATTTACTTGTGTAATTATAGAGGTTGTATTGTGTAGTTGCCAGGATTTACTTGTGTAATTATAGAGATTGTATTGTGTAGTTGCCAGGATTTACTTGTGTAATTATAGAGATTGTATTGTGTAGTTGCCTGGATTTACTTATGTAATTATAGAGATTGTATTGTGTAGTTGCAAGGATTTACTTGTGTAATTATAGAGGTTGTATTGTGTAGTTGCAATGATTTACTTGTGTAATTATAGAGGTTGTATTGTGTAGTTGCCTGGATTTACTTGTGTAATTATAGAGATTGTATTGTGTAGTTGCAAGGATTTACTTGTTTAATTATAGATTGTATTGTGTAGTTGCCAGGATTTATGTGTGTAATTATAGAGGTTGTATTGTGTAGTTGCCAGGATTTACTTGTGTAATTATGGAGATTGTATTGTGTAGTTGCAAGGATTTACTTGTGTAATTATAGAGGTTGTATTGTGTAGTTGCCAGGATTTACTTGTTTAATTATGGAGATAGTATTGTGTAGTTGCCAGGATTTACTTATGTAATTATGGAGATAGTATTGTGTAGTTGCCAGGATTTATTTGTTTAATTATAGAGATTGTATTGTGTAGTTGCCAGGATTTACTTGTGTAATTATAGAGATTGTATTGTGTAGTTGCCAAGATTTACTTATGTAATTATAGAGGTTGTATTGTGTAGTTGCCATGATTTACTTATGTAATTATAGAGGTTGGTGTAGTTGCCAGGATTTATTTGTTTAATTATAGAGATTGTATTGTGTAGTTGCAAGGATTTACTTGTTTAATTAAAGAGATTGTATTGTGTAATTGCCATGATTTACTTATGTAATTATAGAGGTTGTATTGCGTAGTTGCCAGGATTTACTTGTTTAATTATAGAGATTGTATTGTGTAGTTGCCATGATTTACTTGTGTAATTATAGAGATTGTATTGTGTAGTTGCCTGGATTTACTTGTTTAATTATAGAGATTGTATTGTGTAGTTGGCTAGTTGCCAGGATTTACTTTTGTAATTAGAGATTGTATTTTGTAGTTGCCTGGATTTACTTGTGTAATTATAGAGGTTGTATTGTGTAGTTGCCAGGATTTACTTATGTAATTATAGAGATTGTATTGTGTAGTTGCCAGGATTTACTTGTGTAATTATAGAGATTGTATTGTGTAGTTGCCTGGATTTACTTATGTAATTATAGAGATTGTATTGTGTAGTTGCAAGGATTTACTTGTGTAATTATAGAGGTTGTATTGTGTAGTTGCCAGGATTTACTTGTGTAATTATAGAGGTTGTATTGTGTAGTTGCCAGGATTTACTTGTGTAATTATAGAGATTGTATTGTGTAGTTGCCAGGATTTACTTATGTAATTATAGAGGTTGTATTGTGTAGTTGCCAGGATTTACTTGTGTAATTATAGAGGTTGTATTGTGTAGTTGCCAGGATTTACTTGTTTAATTATAGAGATTGTATTGTGTAGTTGCAAGGATTTACTTGTGTAATTATAGAGGTTGTATTGTGTAGTTGCCAGGATTTACTTGTGTAATTATAGAGGTTGTATTGTGTAGTTGCCAGGATTTACTTGTGTAATTATAGAGGTTGTATTGTGTAGTTGCCAGGATTTACTTGTGTAATTATAGAGATTGTATTGTGTAGTTGCAAGGATTTACTTGTGTAATTATAGAGGTTGTATTGTGTAGTTGCCAGGATTTACTTGTGTAATTATAGAGGTTGTATTGTGTAGTTGCCAGGATTTACTTGTTTAATTATAGATTGTATTGTGTAGTTGCCAGGATTTACTTGTTTAATTATAGAGATTGTATTGTGTAGTTGCCAGGATTTACTTGTGTAATTATAGAGATTGTATTGTGTAGTTGCCAGGATTTACTTGTTTAATTATAGAGATTGTATTGTGTAGTTGCCAGGATTTACTTGTGTAATTATAGAGATTGTATTGTGTAGTTGCCAGGATTTACTTGTGTAATTATAGAGGTTGTATTGTGTAGTTGCCAGGATTTACTTGATAGTTGCCAGGATTTATTGTTAATTAAGAGAATTGCCAGATTTACTTTTAATTATAGATTGTATTGTAGTTGCCAGATTTACTTTTAATTATAGAGATTGTATTGTGTAGTTGCCATGATTTACTTGTGTAATTATAGAGATTGTATTGTGTAGTTGCCAGGATTTACTTGTTTAATTATAGAGATTGTATTGTGTAGTTGCCAGGATTTACTTTTAATTAGAGATTGATGTAGTTGCCGGATTTACTTGTGTAATTATAGAGGTTGTATTGTGTAGTTGCCAGGATTTACTTGTGTAATTATAGAGATTGTATTGTGTAGTTGCCAGGATTTACTTGTGTAATTATAGAGATTGTATTGTGTAGTTGCCTGGATTTACTTGTGTAATTATAGAGATTGTATTGTGTAGTTGCCAGGATTTACTTGTGTAATTATAGAGATTGTATTGTGTAGTTGCCAGGATTTACTTGTGTAATTATAGAGATTGTATTGTGTAGTTGCCAGGATTTACTTGTGTAATTATAGAGATTGTATTGTGTAGTTGCCAGGATTTACTTATGTAATTATAGAGGTTGTATTGTGTAGTTGCAAGGATTTACTTGTGTAATTATAGAGGTTGTATTGTGTAGTTGCCAGGATTTACTTGTGTAATTATAGAGATTGTATTGTGTAGTTGCCAGGATTTACTTGTGTAATTATAGAGGTTGTATTGTGTAGTTGCCAGGATTTACTTGTGTAATTATAGAGATGTATTGTGTAGTTGCCAGGATTTACTTATGTAATTATAGAGTGTATTGTGTAGTTGCCAGGATTTACTTGTTTAATTATAGAGATTGTATTGTGTAGTTGCCAGGATTTACTTGTGTAATTATAGAGATTGTATTGTGTAGTTGCCAGGATTTACTTGTGTAATTATAGAGGTTGTATTGTGTAGTTGCCAGGATTTACTTGTTTAATTATAGAGATTGTATTGTGTAGTTGCCATGATTTACTTGTGTAATTATAGAGATTGTATTGTGTAGTTGCCTGGATTTACTTGTTTAATTATAGAGATTGTATTGTGTAGTTGCCAGGATTTACTTGTGTAATTAGAGATTGTATTGTGTAGTTGCCTGGATTTACTTGTGTAATTATAGAGGTTGTATTGTGTAGTTGCCAGGATTTACTTGTGTAATTATAGAGATTGTATTGTGTAGTTGCCAGGATTTACTTGTGTAATTATAGAGATTGTATTGTGTAGTTGCCTGGATTTACTTATGTAATTATAGAGATTGTATTGTGTAGTTGCAAGGATTTACTTGTGTAATTATAGAGGTTGTATTGTGTAGTTGCAAGGATTTACTTGTGTAATTATAGAGGTTGTATTGTGTAGTTGCCAGGATTTACTTGTGTAATTATAGAGGTTGTATTGTGTAGTTGCCAGGATTTAATTGTGTAATTATAGAGGTTGTATTGTGTAGTTGCAAGGATTTACTTGTTTAATTATGGAGATTGTATTGTGTAGTTTCAAGGATTTACTTGTTTAATTATAGAGATTGTATTGTGTAGTTGGCTAGTTGCCAGGATTTACTTGTGTAATTAGAGAGATTGTATTGTGTAGTTGCCAGGATTTACTTATGTAATTATAGAGGTTGTATTGTGTAGTTGCCAGGATTTACTTATGTAATTATAGAGGTTGTATTGTGTAGTTGCCAGGATTTACTTGTGTAATTATAGAGGTTGTATTGTGTAGTTGCCAGGATTTACTTGTGTAATTATAGAGATTGTATTGTGTAGTTGCCAGGAATTACTTGTGTAATTATAGAGATTGTATTGTGTAGTTGCCTGGATTTACTTATGTAATTATAGAGATTATATTGTGTAGTTGCAAGGATTTACTTGTGTAATTATAGAGGTTGTAGTGTGTAGTTGCAAGGATTTACTTGTGTAATTATAGAGGTTGTATTGTGTAGTTGCCAGGATTTACTTGTGTAATTATAGAGGTTGTATTGTGTAGTTGCCAGGATTTACTTGTGTAATTATAGAGGTTGTATTGTGTAGTTGCCAGGATTTACTTGTTTAATTATGGAGATTGTATTGTGTAGTTGCAAGGATTTACTTGTGTAATTATAGAGGTTGTATTGTGTAGTTGCCAGGATTACTTGTTAATTATGGAGATAGTATTGTGTAGTTGCCAGGATTTACTTATTTGCCAAGATTACTTGGTAATTATAGAGGTTGTATGTGTAGTTGCCAGGATTTACTATGTAAGTATAGAGGTGTATTGGTAGTTGCCAGGATTTACTATGTAATTATAGAGGTTGTATTGTGTAGTTGCCAGGATTTACTTATGTAATTATAGAGGTTGTATTGTGTAGTTGCCATGATTTACTTATGTAATTATAGAGGTTGGTGTAGTTGCCAGGATTTATTTGTTTAATTATAGAGATTGTATTGTGTAGTTGCAAGGATTTACTTGTTTAATTATAGAGATTGTATTGTGTAGTTGCCATGATTTACTTATGTAATTATAGAGGTTGTATTGTGTAGTTGCCAGGATTTACTTGTTTAATTATAGAGATTGTATTGTGTAGTTGCCATGATTTACTTGTGTAATTATAGAGATTGTATTGTGTAGTTGCCTGGATTTACTTGTTTAATTATAGAGATTGTATTGTGTAGTTGGCTAGTTGCCGGATTTACTTGTGTAATTAGAGATTGTATTGTGTAGTTGCCTGGATTTACTTGTGTAATTATAGAGGTTGTATTGTGTAGTTGCCAGGATTTACTTGTGTAATTATAGAGATTGTATTGTGTAGTTGCCAGGATTTACTTGGTAATTATAGAGATTGTATTGTGTAGTTGCAAGGATTTACTTGTGTAATTATAGAGGTTGTATTGTGTAGTTGCAAGGATTTACTTGTGTAATTATAGAGGTTGTATTGTGTAGTTGCAAGGATTTACTTGTGTAATTATAGAGGTTGTATTGTGTAGTTGCAAGGATTTACTTGTGTAATTATAGAGATTGTATTGTGTAGTTGCCAGGATTTACTTATGTAATTATAGAGGTTGTATTGTGTAGTTGCCAGGATTTACTTGTGTAATTATAGAGGTTGTATTGTGTAGTTGCAAGGATTTACTTGTTTAATTATGGAGATTGTATTGTGTAGTTGCAAGGATTTACTTGTTTAATTATAGAGATTGTATTGTGTAGTTGGCTAGTTGCCAGGATTTACTTGTGTAATTATAGATTGTATTGTGTAGTTGCCAGGATTTACTTGTTTAATTATAGAGATTGTATTGTGTAGTTGCCTGGATTTACTTGTATACTTATAGAGATTGTATTGTGTAGTTGCCTGGATTTACTTGTTTAATTATAGAGATTGTATTGTGTAGTTGCCTGGATTTACTTGTGTAATTATAGAGATTGTATTGTGTAGTTGCCTGGATTTACTTGTGTAATTATAGAGGTTGTATTGTGTAGTTGCCAGGATTTATTTGTGTAATTATAGAGATTGTATTGTGTAGTTGCCAGGATTTACTTATGTAATTATAGAGGTTGTATTGTGTAGTTGGCTAGTTGCCAGGATTTACTTGTGTAATTAGAGAGATTGTATTGTGTAGTTGCCAGGATTTACTTATGTAATTATAGAGGTTGTATTGTGTAGTTGCCAGGATTTACTTGTTTAATTATGGAGATTGTATTGTGTAGTTGCAAGGATTTACTTGTGTAATTATAGAGGTTGTATTGTGTAGTTGCCAGGATTTACTTGTTTAATTATGGAGATAGTATTGTGTAGTTGCCAGGATTTACTTATGTAATTATGGAGATAGTATTGTGTAGTTGCCAGGATTTATTTGTTTAATTATAGAGATTGTATTGTGTAGTTGCCAGGATTTACTTGTGTAATTATAGAGATTGTATTGTGTAGTTGCCAAGATTTACTTGTGTAATTATAGAGGTTGTATTGTGTAGTTGCCTAGATTTACTTGTTTAATTATAGAGATTGTATTGTGTAGTTTCCTGGATTTACTTGTGTAATTATAGAGATTGTATTGTGTAGTTGCCTGGATTTACTTGTTTAATTATAGAGATTGTATTGTGTAGTTGACTAGTTGCCAGGATTTACTTGTGTAATTAGAGATTGTATTGTGTAGTTGCCTGGATTTACTTGTGTAATTATAGAGGTTGTATTGTGTAGTTGCCAGGATTTACTTGTGTAATTATAGAGATTGTATTGTGTAGTTGCCAGGATTTACTTGTGTAATTATAGAGATTGTATTGTGTAGTTGCAAGGATTTACTTGTGTAATTATAGAGATTGTATTGTATAGTTGCCAGGATTTACTTATGTAATTATAGAGGTTGTATTGTGTAGTTGCCAGGATTTACTTATGTAATTATAGAGGTTGTATTGTGTAGTTGCCAGGATTTACTTATGTAATTATAGAGGTTGGTGTAGTTGCCAGGATTTATTTGTTTAAATATAGAGATTGTATTGTGTAGTTGCAAGGATTTACATGTTTAATTATAGAGATTGTATTGTGTAGTTGCCATGATTTACTTAGGAAATTATAGAGATTGGTGTAGATGCCAGGATTTATTTGTTTAATTATAGAGATTGTATTGTGTAGTTGCAAGGATTTACTTGTTTAATTATAGAGATCGTATTGTGTAGTTGCCATGATTTACTTATGTAATTATAGAGCTTGTATTGTGTAGTTGCCAGGATTTACTTGTTTAATTATAGAGATTGTATTGTGTAGTTGCCATGATTTACTTGTGTAATTATAGAGATTGTATTGTGTAGTTGCCTGGATTTACTTGTGTAATTATAGAGATTGTATTGTGTAGTTGCAAGGATTTACTTGTTTAATTATAGATTGTATTGTGTAGTTGCCAGGATTTATGTGTGTAATTATAGAGGTTGTATTGTGTAGTTGCCAGGATTTACTTGTGTAATTATGGAGATTGTATTGTGTAGTTGCAAGGATTTACTTGTGTAATTATAGAGGTTGTATTGTGTAGTTGCCAGGATTTACTTGTTTAATTATGGAGATAGTATTGTGTAGTTGCCAGGATTTACTTATGTAATTATGGAGATAGTATTGTGTAGTTGCCAGGATTTATTTGTTTAATTATAGAGATTGTATTGTGTAGTTGCCAGGATTTACTTGTGTAATTATAGAGATTGTATTGTGTAGTTGCCAAGATTTACTTATGTAATTATAGAGGTTGTATTGTGTAGTTGCCATGATTTACTTATGTAATTATAGAGGTTGGTGTAGTTGCCAGGATTTATTTGTTTAATTATAGAGATTGTATTGTGTAGTTGCAAGGATTTACTTGTTTAATTAAAGAGATTGTATTGTGTAATTGCCATGATTTACTTATGTAATTATAGAGGTTGTATTGCGTAGTTGCCAGGATTTACTTGTTTAATTATAGAGATTGTATTGTGTAGTTGCCATGATTTACTTGTGTAATTATAGAGATTGTATTGTGTAGTTGCCTGGATTTACTTGTTTAATTATAGAGATTGTATTGTGTAGTTGGCTAGTTGCCAGGATTTACTTTTGTAATTAGAGATTGTATTTTGTAGTTGCCTGGATTTACTTGTGTAATTATAGAGGTTGTATTGTGTAGTTGCCAGGATTTACTTGTGTAATTATAGAGATTGTATTGTGTAGTTGCCAGGATTTACTTGTGTAATTATAGAGATTGTATTGTGTAGTTGCCTGGATTTACTTATGTAATTATAGAGATTGTATTGTGTAGTTGCAAGGATTTACTTGTGTAATTATAGAGATTGTATTGTGTAGTTGCCAGGATTTACTTGTGTAATTATAGAGATTGTATTGTGTAGTTGCCAGGATTTACTTGTGTAATTATAGAGATTGTATTGTGTAGTTGCCAGGATTTACTTATGTAATTATAGAGGTTGTATTGTGTAGTTGCAAGGATTTACTTGTGTAATTATAGAGGTTGTATTGTGTAGTTGCAAGGATTTACTTGTGTAATTATAGAGGTTGTATTGTGTAGTTGCAAGGATTTACTTGTGTAATTATAGAGATTGTATTGTGTAGTTGCCAGGATTTACTTATGTAATTATAGAGATTGTATTGTGTAGTTGCCAGGATTTACTTGTGTAATTATAGAGGTTGTATTGTGTAGTTGCAAGGATTTACTTGTGTAATTATAGAGATTGTATTGTGTAGTTGCAAGGATTTACTTGTGTAATTATAGAGATTGTATTGTGTAGTTGCCAGGATTTACTTGTGTAATTATAGAGATTGTATTGTGTAGTTGCCAGATACTTGTAATTATAGAGGTGGTGTAGTTGCCAGGATTTACTTGTTAATATAGATTGTATTGTGTAGTTGCAGGATTTACTGTTTAATTATAGAGATTGTATTGTGTAGTTGCCAATGCCAGGATTTACTTGTTTAATTATAGAGATTGTATTGTGTAGTTGCCAGGATTTACTTGTTAATTATAGAGATTGTATTGTGTAGTTGCCAGGATTTACTTGTGTAATTATAGAGATTGTATTGTGTAGTTGCCAGGATTTACTTGTTTAATTATAGAGATTGTATTGTGTAGTTGCCAGGATTTACTTGTGTAATTATAGAGATTGTATTGTGTAGTTGCCTGGATTTACTTGTGTAATTATAGAGATTGTATTGTGTAGTTGCAAGGATTTACTTGAATTATAGATTGTATTGTGTAGTTGCCAGGATTTATGTGTGTAATTATAGAGGTTGTATTGTGTAGTTGCCAGGATTTACTTGTGTAATTATGGAGATTGTATTGTGTAGTTGCAAGGATTTACTTGTGTAATTATAGAGATTGTATTGTGTAGTTGCCAGGATTTACTTGTTTAATTATGGAGATAGTATTGTGTAGTTGCCAGGATTTACTTATGTAATTATGGAGATAGTATTGTGTAGTTGCCAGGATTTATTTGTTTAATTATAGAGATTGTATTGTGTAGTTGCCAGGATTTACTTGTGTAATTATAGAGATTGTATTGTGTAGTTGCCAAGATTTACTTATGTAATTATAGAGGTTGTATTGTGTAGTTGCCATGATTTACTTATGTAATTATAGAGGTTGGTGTAGTTGCCAGGATTTATTTGTTTAATTATAGAGATTGTATTGTGTAGTTGCAAGGATTTACTTGTTTAATTATAGAGATTGTATTGTGTAGTTGCCATGATTTACTTATGTAATTATAGAGGTTGTATTGTGTAGTTGCCAGGATTTACTTGTTTAATTATAGAGATTGTATTGTGTAGTTGCCATGATTTACTTGTGTAATTATAGAGATTGTATTGTGTAGTTGCCTGGATTTACTTGTTTAATTATAGAGATTGTATTGTGGTGTAGTTGCCAGGATTTACTTTGTAATTAGAGATTGTATTTGTAGTTGCCTGGATTTACTTGTGTAATTATAGAGGTTGTATTGTGTAGTTGCCAGGATTTACTTATGTAATTATAGAGATTGTATTGTGTAGTTGCCAGGATTTACTTGTGTAATTATAGAGATTGTATTGTGTAGTTGCCAGGATTTACTTGTGTAATTATAGAGATTGTATTGTGTAGTTGCCTGGATTTACTTATGTAATTATAGAGATTGTATTGTGTAGTTGCAAGGATTTACTTGTGTAATTATAGAGATTGTATTGTGTAGTTGCCAGGATTACTTTTAATTATAGAGATTGTATTGTGTAGTTGCCAGGATTTACTTGTGTAATTATAGAGGTTGTATTGTGTAGTTGCCAGGATTTACTTGTGTAATTATAGAGGTTGTATTGTGTAGTTGCAAGGATTTACTTGTGTAATTATAGAGGTTGTATTGTGTAGTTGCCAGGATTTACTTGTGTAATTATAGAGGTTGTATTGTGTAGTTGCCAGGATTTACTTGTTTAATTATAGAGATTGTATTGTGTAGTTGCCAGGATTTACTTGTGTAATTATAGAGGTTGTATTGTGTAGTTGCCAGGATTTACTTGTGTAATTATAGAGGTTGTATTGTGTAGTTGCCAGGATTTACTTGTGTAATTATAGAGGTTGTATTGTGTAGTTGCCAGGATTTACTTGTGTAATTATAGAGGTTGTATTGTGTAGTTGCAAGGATTTACTTGTTTAATTATGGAGATTGTATTGTGTAGTTGCAAGGATTTACTTGTTTAATTATAGAGATTGTATTGTGTAGTTGGCTAGTTGCCAGGATTTACTTGTGTAATTAGAGAGATTGTATTGTGTAGTTGCCAGGATTTACTTATGTAATTATAGAGGTTGTATTGTGTAGTTGCCAGGATTTACTTATGTAATTATAGAGGTTGTATTGTGTAGTTGCCAGGATTTACTTGTGTAATTATAGAGGTTGTATTGTGTAGTTGCCAGGATTTACTTGTGTAATTATAGAGATTGTATTGTGTAGTTGCCAGGAATTACTTGTGTAATTATAGAGATTGTATTGTGTAGTTGCCTGGATTTACTTATGTAATTATAGAGATTGTATTGTGTAGTTGCAAGGATTTACTTGTGTAATTATAGAGGTTGTATTGTGTAGTTGCAAGGATTTACTTGTGTAATTATAGAGGTTGTATTGTGTAGTTGCCAGGATTTACTTGTGTAATTATAGAGGTTGTATTGTGTAGTTGCCAGGATTTACTTGTGTAATTATAGAGGTTGTATTGTGTAGTTGCCAGGATTTAATTGTTTAATTATGGAGATTGTATTGTGTAGTTGCAAGGATTTACTTGTGTAATTATAGAGGTTGTATTGTGTAGTTGCCAGGATTTACTTGTTTAATTATGGAGATAGTATTGTGTAGTTGCCAGGATTTACTTATGTAATTATGGAGATAGTATTGTGTAGTTGCCAAGATTTACTTGTGTAATTATAGAGGTTGTATTGTGTAGTTGCCAGGATTTACTTATGTAAGTATAGAGGTTGTATTGTGTAGTTGCCAGGATTTACTTATGTAATTATAGAGGTTGTATTGTGTAGTTGCCAGGATTTACTTATGTAATTATAGAGGTTGTATTGTGTAGTTGCCATGATTTACTTATGTAATTATAGAGGTTGGTGTAGTTGCCAGGATTTATTTGTTTAATTATAGAGATTGTATTGTGTAGTTGCAAGGATTTACTTGTTTAATTATAGAGATTGTATTGTGTAGTTGCCATGATTTACTTATGTAATTATAGAGGTTGTATTGTGTAGTTGCCAGGATTTACTTGTTTAATTATAGAGATTGTATTGTGTAGTTGCCATGATTTACTTGTGTAATTATAGAGATTGTATTGTGTAGTTGCCTGGATTTACTTGTTTAATTATAGAGATTGTATTGTGTAGTTGGCTAGTTGCCAGGATTTACTTGTGTAATTAGAGATTGTATTGTGTAGTTGCCTGGATTTACTTGTGTAATTATAGAGGTTGTATTGTGTAGTTGCCAGGATTTACTTGTGTAATTATAGAGATTGTATTGTGTAGTTGCCAGGATTTACTTGTGTAATTATAGAGATTGTATTGTGTAGTTGCCTGGATTTACTTATGTAATTATAGAGATTGTATTGTGTAGTTGCAAGGATTTACTTGTGTAATTATAGAGGTTGTATTGTGTAGTTGCAAGGATTTACTTGTGTAATTATAGAGGTTGTATTGTGTAGTTGCAAGGATTTACTTGTGTAATTATAGAGGTTGTATTGTGTAGTTGCAAGGATTTACTTATGTAATTATAGAGATTGTATTGTGTAGTTGCCTGGATTTACTTATGTAATTATAGAGGTTGTATTGTGTAGTTGCCAGGATTTACTTGTGTAATTATAGAGGTTGTATTGTGTAGTTGCAAGGATTTACTTGTTTAATTATGGAGATTGTATTGTGTAGTTGCAAGGATTTACTTGTTTAATTATAGAGATTGTATTGTGTAGTTGGCTAGTTGCCAGGATTTACTTGTGTAATTATAGATTGTATTGTGTAGTTGCCAGGATTTACTTGTTTAATTATAGAGATTGTATTGTGTAGTTGCCTGGATTTACTTGTATACTTATAGAGATTGTATTGTGTAGTTGCCTGGATTTACTTGTTTAATTATAGAGATTGTATTGTGTAGTTGCCTGGATTTACTTGTGTAATTATAGAGATTGTATTGTGTAGTTGCCTGGATTTACTTGTGTAATTATAGAGGTTGTATTGTGTAGTTGCCAGGATTTATTTGTGTAATTATAGAGATTGTATTGTGTAGTTGCCAGGATTTACTTATGTAATTATAGAGGTTGTATTGTGTAGTTGGCTAGTTGCCAGGATTTACTTGTGTAATTAGAGAGATTGTATTGTGTAGTTGCCAGGATTTACTTATGTAATTATAGAGGTTGTATTGTGTAGTTGCCAGGATTTACTTGTTTAATTATGGAGATTGTATTGTGTAGTTGCAAGGATTTACTTGTGTAATTATAGAGGTTGTATTGTGTAGTTGCCAGGATTTACTTGTTTAATTATAGAGATTGTATTGTGTAGTTGCCAGGATTTACTTATGTAATTATAGAGATAGTATTGTGTAGTTGCCAGGATTTATTTGTTTAATTATAGAGATTGTATTGTGTAGTTGCCAGGATTTACTTGTGTAATTATAGAGATTGTATTGTGTAGTTGCCAAGATTTACTTGTGTAATTATAGAGGTTGTATTGTGTAGTTGCCAAGATTTACTTGTATACTTATAGAGATTGTATTGTGTAGTTGCCTAGATTTACTTGTTTAATTATAGAGATTGTATTGTGTAGTTTCCTGGATTTACTTGTGTAATTATAGAGATTGTATTGTGTAGTTGCCTGGATTTACTTGTTTAATTATAGAGATTGTATTGTGTAGTTGACTAGTTGCCAGGATTTACTTGTGTAATTAGAGATTGTATTGTGTAGTTGCCTGGATTTACTTGTGTAATTATAGAGGTTGTATTGTGTAGTTGCCAGGATTTACTTGTGTAATTATAGAGATTGTATTGTGTAGTTGCCAGGATTTACTTGTGTAATTATAGAGATTGTATTGTGTAGTTGCAAGGATTTACTTGTGTAATTATAGAGATTGTATTGTGTAGTTGCCAGGATTTACTTATGTAATTATAGAGGTTGTATTGTGTAGTTGCCAGGATTTACTTATGTAATTATAGAGGTTGTATTGTGTAGTTGCCAGGATTTACTTATGTAATTATAGAGGTTGGTGTAGTTGCCAGGATTTATTTGTTTAAATATAGAGATTGTATTGTGTAGTTGCAAGGATTTACATGTTTAATTATAGAGATTGTATTGTGTAGTTGCCAGATTTACTTAGAATTATAGAGATTGGTGTAGTGCCAGGATTTACTTGTTTAATTATAGAGATTGTATTGTGTAGTTGCAAGGATTTACTTGTTTAATTATAGAGATTGTATTGTGTAGTTGCCAGGATTTACTTGTGTAATTATAGATTGTATTGTGTAGTTGCCAGGATTTACTTGTTTAATTATAGAGATTGTATTGTGTAGTTGCCTGGATTTACTTGTATAATTATAGAGATTGTATTGTGTAGTTGCCTGGATTTACTTGTTTAATTATAGAGATTGTATTGTGTAGTTGCAGGATTTACTTGTTAATTATAGATTGTATTGTGTATTGCCGGATTTACCCAATTTATTTGTTTAATTATAGAGATTGTATTGTGTAGTTGCAAGGATTTACTTGTTTAATTATAGAGATGTATTGTGTAGTTGCCAGGATTTACTTGTGTAATTATAGAGATTGTATTGTGTAGTTGCCGGATTTACTTGTGTAATTATAGAGATTGTATTGTGTAGTTGCCAGGATTTACTTGTGTAATTATAGAGATTGTATTGTGTAGTTGCCAGGATTTACTTGTGTAATTATAGAGATTGTATTGTGTAGTTGCCAGGATTTACTTGTGTAATTATAGAGATTGTATTGTGTAGTTGCCAGGATTTACTTATGTAATTATAGAGATTGTATTGTGTAGTTGCCAGGATTTACTTGTGTAATTATAGAGATTGTATTGTGTAGTTGCCAGGATTTACTTGTGTAATTATAGAGATTGTATTGTGTAGTTGCCAGGATTTACTTGTGTAATTATAGAGATTGTATTGTGTAGTTGCCAGGATTTACTTGTGTAATTATAGAGATTGTATTGTGTAGTTGCAAGGATTTACTTGTGTAATTATAGAGATTGTATTGTGTAGTTGCCAGGATTTACTTGTGTAATTATAGAGATTGTATTGTGTAGTTGCCAGGATTTACTTGTGTAATTATAGAGATTGTATTGTGTAGTTGCCAGGATTTACTTATGTAATTATAGAGATTGTATTGTGTAGTTGCAAGGATTTACTTGTGTAATTATAGAGGTTGTATTGTGTAGTTGCCAGGATTTACTTGTGTAATTATAGATTGTATTGTGTAGTTGCCAGGATTTACTTGTGTAATTATAGAGATTGTATTGTGTAGTTGCCAGGATTTACTTGTGTAATTATAGAGATTGTATTGTGTAGTTGCCAGGATTTACTTGTGTAATTATAGAGATTGTATTGTGTAGTTGCCAGGATTTACTTGTGTAATTATAGAGATTGTATTGTGTAGTTGCCAGGATTTACTTGTGTAATTATAGAGGTTGTATTGTGTAGTTGCCAGGATTTACTTGTGTAATTATAGAGATTGTATTGTGTAGTTGCCAGGATTTACTTGTGTAATTATAGAGGTTGTATTGTGTAGTTGCCAGGATTTACTTGTGTAATTATAGAGATTGTATTGTGTAGTTGCCAGGATTTACTTATGTAATTATAGAGGTTGTATTGTGTAGTTGCCAGGATTTACTTGTGTAATTATAGAGATTGTATTGTGTAGTTGCCAGGATTTACTTGTGTAATTATAGAGATTGTATTGTGTAGTTGCCGATTTACTTGTTAATTATAGAGATTGTATTGTGTAGTTGCCAGGATTTACTTGTGTAATAGAGATTGTATTGTGGTTGCCAGGATTTACTTGGTAATTATAGAGATTATTGTGTAGTTGCCAGGATTTACTTGTTAATTATAGAGATTGTATTGTGTAGTTGCCAGGATTTACTTGTGTAATTATAGAGATTGTATTGTGTAGTTGCCATGATTTACTTATGTAATTATAGAGCTTGTATTGTGTAGTTGCCAGGATTTACTTGTTTAATTATAGAGATTGTATTGTGTAGTTGCCATGATTTACTTGTGTAATTATAGAGATTGTATTGTGTAGTTGCCTGGATTTACTTGTGTAATTATAGAGATTGTATTGTGTAGTTGCAAGGATTTACTTGTTTAATTATAGATTGTATTGTGTAGTTGCCAGGATTTACTTGTGTAATTATAGAGGTTGTATTGTGTAGTTGCCAGGATTTACTTGTGTAATTATAGAGATTGTATTGTGTAGTTGCAAGGATTTACTTGTGTAATTATAGAGGTTGTATTGTGTAGTTGCCAGGATTTACTTGTGTAATTATAGAGATTGTATTGTGTAGTTGCCAGGATTTACTTGTGTAATTATAGAGATTGTATTGTGTAGTTGCCAGGATTTACTTGTTTAATTATAGAGATTGTATTGTGTAGTTGCCAGGATTTACTTGTGTAATTATAGAGATTGTATTGTGTAGTTGCCAGGATTTACTTATGTAATTATAGAGGTTGTATTGTGTAGTTGCCATGATTTACTTATGTAATTATAGAGGTTGGTGTAGTTGCCAGGATTTATTTGTTTAATTATAGAGATTGTATTGTGTAGTTGCAAGGATTTACTTGTTTAATTATAGAGATTGTATTGTGTAGTTGCCATGATTTACTTATGTAATTATAGAGGTTGTATTGTGTAGTTGCCAGGATTTACTTGTTTAATTATAGAGATTGTATTGTGTAGTTGCCATGATTTACTTGTGTAATTATAGAGATTGTATTGTGTAGTTGCCTGGATTTACTTGTTTAATTATAGAGATTGTATTGTGTAGTTGGCTAGTTGCCAGGATTTACTTGTGTAATTAGAGATTGTATTGTGTAGTTGCCTGGATTTACTTGTGTAATTATAGAGGTTGTATTGTGTAGTTGCCAGGATTTACTTGTGTAATTATAGAGATTGTATTGTGTAGTTGCCAGGATTTACTTGTGTAATTATAGAGATTGTATTGTGTAGTTGCCTGGATTTACTTATGTAATTATAGAGATTGTATTGTGTAGTTGCAAGGATTTACTTGTGTAATTATAGAGATTGTATTGTGTAGTTGCCAGGATTTACTTGTGTAATTATAGAGATTGTATTGTGTAGTTGCCAGGATTTACTTGTGTAATTATAGAGATTGTATTGTGTAGTTGCCTGGATTTACTTATGTAATTATAGAGATTGTATTGTGTAGTTGCAAGGATTTACTTGTGTAATTATAGAGGTTGTATTGTGTAGTTGCAAGGATTTACTTGTGTAATTATAGAGGTTGTATTGTGTAGTTGCAAGGATTTACTTGTGTAATTATAGAGGTTGTATTGTGTAGTTGCAAGGATTTACTTATGTAATTATAGAGATTGTATTGTGTAGTTGCCTGGATTTACTTATGTAATTATAGAGGTTGTATTGTGTAGTTGCCAGGATTTACTTGTGTAATTATAGAGGTTGTATTGTGTAGTTGCAAGGATTTACTTGTTTAATTATGGAGATTGTATTGTGTAGTTGCAAGGATTTACTTGTTTAATTATAGAGATTGTATTGTGTAGTTGGCTAGTTGCCAGGATTTACTTGTGTAATTATAGATTGTATTGTGTAGTTGCCAGGATTTACTTGTTTAATTATAGAGATTGTATTGTGTAGTTGCCTGGATTTACTTGTATACTTATAGAGATTGTATTGTGTAGTTGCCTGGATTTACTTGTTTAATTATAGAGATTGTATTGTGTAGTTGCCTGGATTTACTTGTGTAATTATAGAGATTGTATTGTGTAGTTGCCTGGATTTACTTGTTTAATTATAGAGATTGTATTGTGTAGTTGGCTAGTTGCCAGGATTTACTTGTGTAATTAGAGAGATTGTATTGTGTAGTTGCCAGGATTTACTTATGTAATTATAGAGGTTGTATTGTGTAGTTGCCAGGATTTACTTATGTAATTATAGAGGTTATATTGTGTAGTTGCCATGATTTACTTATGTAATTATAGAGGTTGGTGTAGATGCTAGGATTTATTTGTTTAATTATAGAGATTGTAGTGTGTAGTTGCAAGGATTTACTTGTTTAATTATAGAGATCGTATTGTGTAGTTGCCATGATTTACTTATGTAATTATAGAGGTTGTATTGTGTAGTTGCCAGGATTTACTTGTTTAATTATAGAGATTGTATTGTGTAGTTGCCATGATTTACTTGTGTAATTATAGAGATTGTATTGTGTAGTTGCCTGGATTTACTTGTGTAATTATAGAGGTTGTATTGTGTAGTTGCCAGGATTTACTTGTGTAATTATAGAGATTGTATTGTGTAGTTGCCAGGATTTACTTGTGTAATTATAGAGATTGTATTGTGTAGTTGCCAGGATTTACTTATGTAATTATAGAGATTGTATTGTGTAGTTGCAAGGATTTACTTGTGTAATTATAGAGGTTGTATTGTGTAGTTGCCAGGATTTACTTGTGTAATTATAGATTGTATTGTGTAGTTGCCAGGATTTACTTGTTTAATTATAGAGATTGTATTGTGTAGTTGCCTGGATTTACTTGTATAATTATAGAGATTGTATTGTGTAGTTGCCAGGATTTACTTGTTTAATTATAGAGATTGTATTGTGTAGTTGCCAGGATTTACTTGTGTAATTATAGAGATTGTATTGTGTAGTTGCCAGGATTTACTTGTGTAATTATAGAGGTTGTATTGTGTAGTTGCCAGGATTTACTTGTGTAATTATAGAGATTGTATTGTGTAGTTGCCAGGATTTACTTATGTAATTATAGAGGTTGTATTGTGTAGTTGGCTAGTTGCCAGGATTTACTTGTGTAATTAGAGAGATTGTATTGTGTAGTTGCCAGGATTTACTTATGTAATTATAGAGGTTGTATTGTGTAGTTGCCAGGATTTACTTGTTTAATTATGGAGATTGTATTGTGTAGTTGCAAGGATTTACTTGTGTAATTATAGAGATTGTATTGTGTAGTTGCCAGGATTTACTTGTGTAATTATAGAGGTTGTATTGTGTAGTTGCCAGGATTTACTTATGTAATTATAGAGGTTGTATTGTGTAGTTGCCAGGATTTACTTATGTAATTATAGAGGTTGTATTGTGTAGTTGCCAGGATTTACTTATGTAATTATAGAGGTTGGTGTAGTTGCCAGGATTTATTTGTTTAATTATAGAGATTGTATTGTGTAGTTGCAAGGATTTACTTGTTTAATTATAGAGATTGTATTGTGTAGTTGCCATGATTTACTTATGTAATTATAGAGGTTGTATTGTGTAGTTGCCAGGATTTACTTGTTTAATTATAGAGATTGTATTGTGTAGTTGCCATGATTTACTTGTGTAATTATAGAGATTGTATTGTGTAGTTGCCTGGATTTACTTGTTTAATTATAGAGATTGTATTGTGTAGTTGCTAGTTGCCAGGATTTACTTGTGTAATTAGAGATTGTATTGTGTAGTTGCCAGGATTTACTTGTGTAATTATAGAGGTTGTATTGTGTAGTTGCCAGGATTTACTTGTGTAATTATAGAGATTGTATTGTGTAGTTGCCAGGATTTACTTGTGTAATTATAGAGATTGTATTGTGTAGTTGCCTGGATTTACTTATGTAATTATAGAGATTGTATTGTGTAGTTGCAAGGATTTACTTGTGTAATTATAGAGGTTGTATTGTGTAGTTGCAATGATTTACTTGTGTAATTATAGAGGTTGTATTGTGTAGTTGCCTGGATTTACTTGTGTAATTATAGAGATTGTATTGTGTAGTTGCAAGGATTTACTTGTTTAATTATAGATTGTATTGTGTAGTTGCCAGGATTTATGTGTGTAATTATAGAGGTTGTATTGTGTAGTTGCCAGGATTTACTTGTGTAATTATGGAGATTGTATTGTGTAGTTGCAAGGATTTACTTGTGTAATTATAGAGGTTGTATTGTGTAGTTGCCAGGATTTACTTGTTTAATTATGGAGATAGTATTGTGTAGTTGCCAGGATTTACTTATGTAATTATGGAGATAGTATTGTGTAGTTGCCAGGATTTATTTGTTTAATTATAGAGATTGTATTGTGTAGTTGCCAGGATTTACTTGTGTAATTATAGAGATTGTATTGTGTAGTTGCCAAGATTTACTTATGTAATTATAGAGGTTGTATTGTGTAGTTGCCATGATTTACTTATGTAATTATAGAGGTTGGTGTAGTTGCCAGGATTTATTTGTTTAATTATAGAGATTGTATTGTGTAGTTGCAAGGATTTACTTGTTTAATTATAGAGATTGTATTGTGTAGTTGCCATGATTTACTTATGTAATTATAGAGGTTGTATTGTGTAGTTGCCAGGATTTACTTGTTTAATTATAGAGATTGTATTGTGTAGTTGCCATGATTTACTTGTGTAATTATAGAGATTGTATTGTGTAGTTGCCTGGATTTACTTGTTTAATTATAGAGATTGTATTGTGTAGTTGGCTAGTTGCCAGGATTTACTTGTGTAATTAGAGATTGTATTGTGTAGTTGCCTGGATTTACTTGTGTAATTATAGAGGTTGTATTGTGTAGTTGCCAGGATTTACTTATGTAATTATAGAGATTGTATTGTGTAGTTGCCAGGATTTACTTGTGTAATTATAGAGATTGTATTGTGTAGTTGCCTGGATTTACTTATGTAATTATAGAGATTGTATTGTGTAGTTGCAAGGATTACTTGTGTAATTATAGAGATTGTATGTGTAGTTGCCAGGATTACTTGTGTAATTATAGAGATTGTATTGTGTAGTTGCCAGGATTTACTTGTGTAATTATAGAGATTGTATTGTGTAGTTGCCTGGATTTACTTATGTAATTATAGAGATTGTATTGTGTAGTTGCAAGGATTTACTTGTGTAATTATAGAGGTTGTATTGTGTAGTTGCAAGGATTTACTTGTGTAATTATAGAGGTTGTATTGTGTAGTTGCCAGGATTTACTTGTGTAATTATAGAGGTTGTATTGTGTAGTTGCCAGGATTTACTTATGTAATTATAGAGATTGTATTGTGTAGTTGCCAGGATTTACTTATGTAATTATAGAGGTTGTATTGTGTAGTTGCCAGGATTTACTTGTGTAATTATAGAGGTTGTATTGTGTAGTTGCAAGGATTTACTTGTTTAATTATGGAGATTGTATTGTGTAGTTGCAAGGATTTACTTGTTTAATTATAGAGATTGTATTGTGTAGTTGCTAGTTGCCAGGATTTACTTGTGTAATTATAGATTGTATTGTGTAGTTGCCAGGATTTACTTGTTTAATTATAGAGATTGTATTGTGTAGTTGCCAGGATTTACTTGTATACTTATAGAGATTGTATTGTGTAGTTGCCTGGATTTACTTGTTTAATTATAGAGATTGTATTGTGTAGTTGCCTGGATTTACTTGTGTAATTATAGAGATTGTATTGTGTAGTTGCCTGGATTTACTTGTTTAATTATAGAGATTGTATTGTGTA